>JAODAL010012742.1:0-94199 GCA_025379985.1 Phyllomedusa bahiana
CAAAACGGACTAAATTTATGTTTGTTTTGGGCTGAAGCAAGCCCTGCTTTTTATTTTCTGGATTATGTACTTTTAAAAAAAATCCTGCAGTGTTGCACGTTTAAGGACTGCCTCCTTTTGAGCAAATTCCCATTTATTTTATTTTATTAATATTTTTATATTATTTTTTGTGGTGTTTGAGCTCTAGGCTCTGGGATCTTGGCACAGTATTTTTTTCAGGCAGAGAAGATCTTCAGGTCAAAAAATACGGGCCCGTATTTTTATTAAGCAGCAAACAAAAACAAAAAACAAGTGCAAGGCATCAAAAACATAAACAAAATAAACTCTGCCCTCGGGCTCTAATAACAAGACCAACTTACATCCTTTTTAAGTTTTCCTGCGGTTTTTCCCCAGCATGTCCCCCCCCACGATTTGAAGGTAGTCATGGTTCTAACTAGTGATGACGTTACACACTATCGCATCGGGGATATTTTGAAAATGGGGCAATTATCAAGATTTTTCCGTTTGTCGATAATAGATTACGCCGATGACCTTTAAAAGTCTATGGGAGGAACAACATCTTCTTTTTACACCCCAAACACAGCTGGAGAAGTGGAATTAACATCCACAACAGTCAAAGGATCTGCTAATCATAAAACACATTTAGGTATAAAACCACGAAAAAAAAAATACAACCCATTCACACCCTGTCTTGTACCACAGCATAAACCCTTTTAAACCCGCTGCCCACAAATTAAAAAGTGCCAGAAGGCGTATGATTTGAACCCTCATTTTACTTTAACTGGACATTGAATATCCCGTCCTTGAACGCAGCATGACCCCAAAACCCCTGCATGCCCCCAGAAAAAAAGTGCCGGAAAAAGGAGTTTTTGAACACATTTTATTTTACTGACATAGACTATCCCATCCGGGGCCAAAGCATGACCCCAAACCTGCATGCCCCCAGATTAAAAATTGCCGGAAAAAAGGGAGTCTTTCAGCCACCATTTTTATTTGAATGGCATTGATTTAATCTGTCCGGACACAGCAAGCCCCAAACCTGCATGCCCCCCAATTTAAAAGGGCGAAAAAGGGGGTTCTTTCAACCACCTTTATTTCAACTGGACATTAACATATCGTCCTGACCGCAAAATGATTTTAAACCTGTCTGACCCACAGTTTAAAAAGTGCCTAAAAAAGGAGTCTTTCAACCACCATTTTTTCATTTGACATAGACATCCCGCCCGGGGGCCACAGCTGAGCTCCAACCTGAGGGCCCCCCAATTAAAAGTGCGGGGAAAAGGGTCTTTGAACCACCATTTTATTTGAACTGGACATTGACTTTACCTGTCCGGGGTAACCTACATCTTTTCAAGTCTTCGTACCTACCTTGTACAAAAAAGAGGAATTTTTGTATCAGCTATTTTTACACCCAATTTCTAGATTTAAATTTTCTAGAAAACAATTTTTTTAAAAGGGGATGGAATTCCCACCCGTCTTTTTTTCTCTTTTTTTTAATTGTTTAAAGGGGTTGTCCCCACTACAGGAATTGCTTAGAAATTTTAAAGATCTTGAAAAAACAAGTCATTTTGCAATATGTGTCCATTAACAGGTCCTACCTATTTTTTTTTTTGACAGCACCAGCCCCCTTAGCCACTTTTGACAATTGTGAAGAAAAAATGCTGTTAGAAACAAATTTTTTTGTTATAATAGGACATTAGTATACTCATTTCACAGAAAAACCCCCAAAATTCATGCATGACCCTTGACCCACTTTGACAATTGTAAGAAAAATGCTATTAAAAAACAACTTTTTTTAAAATGGGCCCTGTAGTATTGCTGATTTCAAAGCACATGACCCAAAAAAAAAAAAAATGACTTCTCCCCACTGTAAAAATTGTGAAGGAGAAATGCACTTAAAAGCCACATTTGGTTCCCAAAAGGCCAGATTATAGCTGTATCTCCAGACCATGACCCCAAAACCATTGACCAGTAAAAATTAAAAAAGATAAGTGATTAAATGGAATAGGGGTTTTTGTAAAAAACCCCCTTTTTTTACCCCTCAAGCAAACCAGCAAAATGAACTTTTGGGAACTAAAAATAAAAATTGCTTTAAAAAAATGATTTTTTTAAAAAAAGTTTTTCAAGAGGACCATTTCTTTTTTTAAAAGGGAATGTAAAGAGAGGAAAACTAATCGGTGACCCTCGGGAAATTGGGGCCACAACATAATCGGGAATCCATCCCGATTCTTTTGATAAAAATTAAAAACGATCCACATTATCTGGGAAAGCCGGGTTTTGTCTGTAAGACTCCTCCAGCTGTCTGAAGGTCCGCTCGAATGATGCGGCTGCTGGCAGGACAACCCTCTATGGTGTGTTGCAAACAGTCGGGCCATTCATCCATTTTGGAAAAACCCGAGTCGTTTGGGTCCGAAACACATCCAAAAAAATCGGGTTTTTGAGCGCAGATAGTCTGCACCATTTTTCTTAAGGGGTCTCTGTGTGTTGGTGTGTGCCTGCCTTACATGCTTGGTGAGGTGGAAAATAAAAATTGCCAACGTCACCCATTAGGTTTTCTCCCATATTGCCTGCTACTCTGCTCCCCCGGGCTATTTGGCACTCTCTGCTGTCACGTGCTGAGTTGTTCCCCGTGACATTTGAAGAACGTGAAGCAGCGAAACCAAGATGTCTCCAGTTGATCAATCAGAAAGGTCTCCTTTTCTTGATTTTACTTCTTTTTGGGGGGGGGTTAAAGGAAAAGTGCTGAGTTTTGTTTTTGTAGGGGGTTTTCCAGGAGGGTGGCCCCCCCAGTAACGTTGTTCTTTTGATGGCCTTTAATAAAGGGCATGTTGGGAAAAATGGAGCATTAAAGCACTCATGTGAGAGAGGGGGAGCCTTGATTTCCCAAGCCTCGGGTCGGGGGGCACTAAAAACTGTTTCCTATTTCCTCCTCCGCCTCAAATTCGCCCCAAACCCCTCTTTCCAACAGGGACGCGGAAACGGGGTGTCCAGGAAATACCTCCTCCTCCGCTTCCTCGCACAGCTTCAACAAAAGCCCTGACTTGCCTCAGATAAGCCCCCTGAGACCTGATGCGTCGCCTTGCACTAGCCCAGCCCCGAACCACTCCAAATGAAACCAGAAATTGAGAAAAAAACTGTGGGGGCCTTGTGGAATTCGACGGAGAGAAAGGTCCTGTCCGATCTTTGTCCTTCCTCCTCCCGTCGCTGGGGGGAACCTGATGTTTCAGAGTTCCCAACAATTTTGCCCCAGATCAAAAGATACCACAGTGCTCAGCTGACAAGGGCTTTGTCCGCACTGCCATTTTGGTGGTTTCTTCAAAACTGGAAAGGATGGTGCAGAGCTTTTTCCCCTGCCTCCACTTCTGGGGCTCAACCCCCCGGGGGCCGCACCGCTGTTGTCAGGCCATGTGTCACTTCGTACTGCGTAATGTCTTTTGCGTGCGCCAAAATCGCTGGGATTGGGGGGGGGAATTCCAGCTTTTTTCCCCGCCACAAGAATGGTTGCGGGGGGCCGAGCTACCCCGCAACCCAGCCAGGCGGGACAAAGGGGGTCGAACGGGGGAAGTGCAAACTCAGCCCTCGACCCTTCCTCAGCAGGCACCCAGACCGGGACGTTTTTTGAAATTTCGGGACGAAAAGGGTCATGAAATGTCCCCGGCAAGGGATTGCTCCCCTCCCGATCTTAAGGGCGGCCAGCAGATTTCGAGTTATCACAACCAAATCTTGCCTGGCACAAGGTTTTTGTCCCCCCACCAGCGTCGTTCTCGTTGCAAGAGCCGCCCACAGTCCTCCTGTTTGTGGCGGCCCCCCCTGACAGATTAATTTCAAAGGGCCCTGGATTTCGGGCCTTGATGCCACCAAAGACATTGGGGTAAAGAACCTTGCCCACCCCTGCAGTTTTGAAAGACGTGCGCCGACCTGAGAGCCAAACCTTTCACCACCAAACACCCCCACTCCCCCCAGTAGCTGTCACAAGAATAGGGGGTTGGGCCGTGCTTACTAGTCAATGTGTCGGGGGTCAGATGGACTTTTCCGGAAAAAAACGACAACGCGCTTGAAATTTTTGATGACACTGGTGGCCAGGGAGGGGGGCTTTTTCCGGCAAAAAAATCCTCTCGGCATCTGGTATTGGGGGCAGGCAAATGCCATGTGGGGCGGAACCCATCTGTGTCCACCAACGGAAAGGCAACATTTCCAAGGCCAAAAGCCTGGCAATGCCGGGAATCAGGCTTTGGTTTTGGGATGGTTTTGGGTTAAAGTGTTTTTTTCTGCTCCCAAACCTGGAAGACAAAGGGGGCTGCTAGACTGGCCGCCTACGGCGGCAGGTTGTCAAAAGGTGGAAGGAGAAGGGAGGATGGGTCCCCTTTGGGGGTGCTGTGGGACTGGGCGACGGTGGAGGCTGAAACGGAGGTGATCCCCGATCATGCTCTGGAGACATGGGCACGAGGAACGCTTGTGGGGAGAGGGGGAGGAGGGGGAGACAGAGGGTGTGACAGTTATTGGAACCGGGACGGTTGGCCTTTTTTTGGGAAAGTGTTGCCTCCATTTCAACTCATGCATCGCTGATGTACTAAATGTTGGGGGGGTTAAACACCTAAAATTCTTGCCTAAATGATGCGTTTTCGGACAGCAATAGCAACGCTGGGGGAATCAAGCTTGCTCAAAAAAGCCCAGGGTTTAGAGGTCCGGACCTTTTCGACGGGGATAAGCAGGACGGGTTTCCGCTGATCGTGGGTGGGGGACATCTCAGCGGACTTCTGCGACCCCCCCCTTTTCCCCTTTTTTAGGCGGGCCCCAAAGACACTACCCATCGTCTTCCTCCTCGTCCAGTGATTAAGCGCCGAAGCAAAATTTTGCGAAAAAAACCAATTGGATCCCAATGTCGTTTACATCAACACGGGACTGGTCTCCCGACATTCTGCATCCAGGAGCTGCGGGCTCAAGCAAATCACTGCAAAGGGGGCCGACCCCCCGGGATTTTTTGCCGATGACCCCCTTCCTTCTCCTCCTCCCGATGGGACAGTAACTGGGGTTTAGAGCAAAAAAAATCACCTCTTTGCTCTTGATCTTTTAACTCCTTTTGACCCCAACCGATTTTCATCAAAAGAGGGCTTCGAAAAAGGATAATCCACAGTGGGGGTAACGAGTTTGACATTTGGCTGCCCTTGCTTCGTTGGGACGGATGCTGTGACGACATTTGTGGCCCTGCTGGGGGACGAGGTGAAGACTGCTGGATGCAGGTTGCTTAAACACTAAAAAGATTGGCACCTGTTCGTTACTGTGAAACAGGGCCCTGACCCAGCTTTTCAGGCCTGTTGGCTGCCCGACGATCCCCCGGCATGCGTGTTGTCGCAGACTGGAAAAAGCACCTTTTCTGTACCTCACCTCCTGTCCTCCCCCTTTTGCTCGTTTCCACCCGCATTGCTCCATGTTCAGAAAATAAAAATTTTAAGAAGGGAAGGGAAGAGTTCTTGAAATCCTTATTAAAAAAACGGCAAATCACGCTATTTTTAAAACCCTCTAATTTCCCCACAGCAAACTATTTGAAACGAATTGTTTCTAGCGAATAACTGTAAAATGCGGTCTGGTAGAAGAACCTAAAACAAAAAACAACATGTTCTTCCTTCAGTCCCCGGGATTTTAAAATGCCCAGATGGGTAGGAATTGATAGTTTTCAACAAAAATATATACAAGTGCGCAATTGAATCAAAAAGAACGCAATAAAACTATTCAAATTAGAAGATGGAAATTTCGTTTTTGCAGCAATGACAAACGAGAACAGTTGCTAGAAAATTTTTTTTATCAGAATTGCAACAATGTGGCTATTTGAAAAAAATAGGTCCGCACCCGTGAATCAGCATTTAAAATTTTACGGATAACAAACTGTGTTTTTTTGCATGTATAAATAACCCGCGGGGACCACAAAATTTTCTGTTTCAAAATTTTAAATTTTTAAAATTTTGTACTGTTAATAATGGGGGTTTTTGCACCTATGAAATACCCTGCAATTACTAGCAAAATTTCTTTTGGAAAACCTACAAGATGGGTCTTTTATCAAAACTGGGGGGCGCCCAAAATGAAATAAACCTTAATTTTATTGTGTAGGAAATAAAACGGGTTTTTGCACCTAAAAATACACCTGCAGTGACTAGAAAAGTTTTGTATCCTTTTGTGATACAAAGGGGTCTTTAACAAAGCTGGGGTGCGCCAAAATGAAAAAAATGAATTAAATTGTGTACTCTTAATAATGTTTGAGCGATTGCGTTGGCATCGAGCGAAGCGATAGCGGCCCCCTTCGATAAGGTTTTTCATAGTGAGCTCGATTATGAGCGATTTCCATTTAAAGTCTTTGGGGGAAACAACACCTTCATTATTTACACCCAAAAAGGGGGTGGAGAAGTGAAAAATTAACATCCACAACAGTCAAATGGATACGTGCTACACTTTGCAACACACTTAGGTTAAAAAGTCCAGAAAAAAAGTCACAGACCATTCACTACCCCGTCTTTTTCCACAGCCCGACCCTTACACCTGCATCACCCACAAATTAAAAAGTGCCAGAAGGCAGTATGATTTGAACCATCAGGGTACTTGAACTGGACATTGAATATCCCTGTCCTGGAACGCAGCATGAGCCCCAAACCTGCATGACCCCAGATTTAAAAAGTGCCGCAAAAAGGAGTCTTTCAACCACCATTTTAGTTTCACTGGACATTGACTTTTACCTGTCCTGGACCGCAGTATGACCATTAAACCTGTCTGACCCCAGAATAAAAAGTGCCGGGAAAAGGAGTCTGTTATGTCTCTATCTGTTATGTTTTCGTATAATACATGTTATTTTTTGCACCTTACAATTCACCGGTGGTGAATATAGAATTGCTGTTTTAAGATTTACGTAGATGCTCCGTCAATGAACAATGCTGGGTGCGCAAAAGTCAAAAAACACGTTACTGTTATGTTTTGATAATAATAAACGGTATTTTTGCCCCTTTCAATTCACCTGTGGTGAATATAGAATGGCTGTTTTAAGATTTACGTAGATGCTGCGTCAATGAACAATGCTGGGTGTGCAAAAGTCAAAAAACACGTAACTGTTATGTTTTGATATAATAAACGGTATTTTTTGCACCTTTCAATTCACCTGTGGTAAATATAGAATTGCTGTTTTAAGATTTACGTAGATGCTGCGTCAATGAACAATGCTGGGTGCGCAAAAGTCAAAAAACACGTAACTGTGATGTTTTCGTACGATACACGGTATTTTTGGCAACAAACAACCTGTGCTGACTACAAGATTGCTGTATTGTAATTTAACTGCAAGGTGGATATATCAACAGTCACAGGTGTAATAGGTGTTCATTTTCAATTTTACCCATCTGAAATGTATACTGATAATAAAAGTGGAGTTTTGCAGCTAACAAAGAGACCTGCAGTTACTAGAAATGATGTGTATCCAATATAAGTTCAGGCTGCCCAATATCCAGGAAATATTTCAATAGCAAACTGTTAATAATAAAGATATTCCACTACAATGTCTACACTAAGTCTAGGTGAACTTTATCCAGTGTTCTTTATAGATAGAGCTTGTCTGTGTTCGCCCGCGGCCCCCCCACCCCCCGCTCCCACCGCCGTGAATTTACAGCGGTAGATGCTGCTTTAAAATTCTCTAGCTAACTACATAAAATCTTCAAATCTCTAATCTAACTAAATTGGAAGGATCACAGCTAATAGTAGAGGTTTCTCTGTGCAGAAATAGACTAATTTCGCTGAGCTGTTTGGCCACAGGCAGAGCGCAGGTCCTATCCCTATGAGATGCTGAGAGACACTGAGGCTGAAACAGGAAACGCTGTTCTACGTAAAAACGAGGTCATGTGATTTTTCCAGCCAATCGCAACCATACACATCCCAGTCATGACGTCGCACACACATCTCACCCTGCTCTAATCTGTAATCTGATTTTCTGGCCGCCAAAATTACAGGAAGCGCCGAAAAAGGCGCGATCTTAATAGATGATGCTCAGATTTTATCCTTAATTATCGCATGATCTGGAAATTTCGATCACCATAAAAACCTTGCCGATTTCAACTTTGTCGATAAAAATCGCTCAACACTACTCTTAATAATAGGTGGTTTTTGCACCTATGAAATACACATGCAATTAATATCTAATTTCTGTATGGTAATATCCGTTATAGATGGGTCTTTTGTCAAAACTGGGCTGCGCCAATGTGAAAAACACGTAATTAAATTGTGTACGGATAATAAAATGTGGTTTTTGCACCTATAAATACACCTGCGGTGACTAGAAAAGTTCTGTATCCTATTGAAAGAACAAAGTGGGTCTTTGAACAAAACTGAGCTGCGCCAAAGTGAAAAAAAACTAATTAAATCATGTACAGATAATAAAAGGTGAGTTTTGCACCTGCAGTTACTAGAAAAGATCTGTATCCTAATATATTTACAGGCTGCACAAAATACAAGCTATTATTTCACCAAAAACTGGCCAAAAACAGTTAATACAAACCCATTTCAATGCAGGGTCAAAGCAGGGGCTGGGCTGCACAATTATCCACTCTCCTTTCAAAAGCCTGCCTGTCTGCCTGCCTGTCTGTCTGTGTTCGCCCGCACCCCCCCGCCTCCTGTCCGCGGCTGTACAGCGCTAGATGCTCCTTTAAAATTCTCAGCCTAAGTAACTAAAAACTGCAAATCTCTAATCTACCTAAGTTCTAATGTTCACAGCTAAAAGCATAGTTGACTGTGTGAACAAAGAGAACAGTTTCGCTGAGCTGTTTTGAGAGACACCGAGCACACATCCTGCTCTTATGATACAGACACACACTGATCATGAACAGATAGGGCTGTTCTATGTAAAACGAGGTCATGTGATTTTTCCAGCCAATCACAACCATACACATCCCAGTCATGACGTCCCACACCCAGCTCACCCTGCTCTATTCTCTAAGCTGATTTTCTGGCCGCCAAAATGACAGGAAGTGCCAAAAATGGCACGATATTAATAGATTATGCGCAGATTTTAACCTAAATCATCGCGTGATCGAAAAAATCCGATCAACATAAAAACCGTGCCAATTTCAACTTTGACGATAATAATCGCTCAACACTAGTTAGAATCAATTTGCCCATCTCTAGATATATTATGGATATCTGAGAGTTCTGTACTATCAAATATGACACCTGTTGTTCAGTAAACACACCATTATCTACCACTTTATGGAGGATAGAACTCAATTCATCCATAAATAAATTGCTAGGGTTGAAAGTTAATTTTTTTAACACTCAGTATTTCTCAACTGGCGGAGGGCTTCCGTCTCATATGATTTCACTGGCCAAATAACCACATTGCCCCCTTTATCAGAGGGCTTAATCACCACATCTTTCATCGATTTGAGTTGTTGTAAAGCAACTCTTTGTTCCTTTGTGCAATTATCTCTAGCAGTATGAGATTAAATTTTCTTAAATTCATTTGTAACTAGTTTCATAAAAAGTTCAATGTGCGGAAACAATGAAAGTGGTGGAAACTTCTTCCTTCCAGAGTTCTTTGCCACATGTAACGCCATGTGCTCGCAGCCATTTTATCAATCAAATGCACGCTTCGTTCACGCGAAGTACTCCAAACTTCGACTTCGTTCAGAACCGAAGTTCTAAACTAATTCCACTTCGTTAGAATCAATTTTGTGGGGTATTGGAACTGAAGTCCAGTTTGCGTCCAATGCAGCTGCATATACATTTTAATGCTATCTGCTCACAGTACATTGAATATCCAAGGGTTATCTAAGCCTGTTCCTGTTGTACTCATTTAAAGAAACAGCGTTTTTACAATCCAAATACCACTTCATTTTTGGTTGCTCATTTCTTTTGTGCAATTTAGATCCAGGGGTTAATTAAGCGTTGTTCTGCTGGTGTGGTCACTAAAAGAAACGTTCTTTATCACCGCCAAAAAAGACATTTTTGCTGTAGCATAATTCATAACCGAAGGTTAATTAATTAGAAGTTTTTCTGTTGTTGTGCACTGTAAAATACACGCCATTTTAACACGCTACAAAGCTGGTAATTTTTGGATGCTCAATTCTTTTGTGCAATTTACATCCAGAGGTTAATTAAGCGTTGTTCTGCTGTTGTGGTCACTAAAAGAAACGTCCTTTTTCACCGCCAAAAAAGACATTTTACCTGTAGCATAATTCATAACCGAAGGTTAATTAATTAGAAGTTTTTCTGTTGTTGTGCACTGTAAAATACACGCCATTTTAACACGCTACAAAGCTGGTAATTGTTGGTTGCTCAATTCTTTTGCGCAATTTACATCCAGGGGCTAATTAAGCGTTGTTCTGCTGTTGTGGTCACTGAAAGAAACATTCTTTTTCAACGCTAAAAAAGAAATTTTTCCTGTAGCCTAATTCATAACCGAAGGTTAATTAATTACAAGTTTTTTCTGTTGTTGTGTACCGTAAAATATACGACATTGTAACACGCTACACAGCTGGTTATTTTTGGCAGCACATTTCTTTTGCGCAATTTACATCCAAGGGTTAACTAAGTCTTTTTCTGCAGTTGTACTTAGTAAAAGAAACATTCTTTTTCACCGCCAAAGAAGAAATTTTGCCTGTAGCATAATTCATATCCGAAGGTTAATTAAGCCTGTTTGTGCTTTTATATTCAGTAAAATACACAGTTTTTTTTAAACGGCACACACAAGTAAATTTTTCCTGGCCATTTGTGGAGCGCAATTTATATCCAAGGGTTACCCAAACTCGTTACTGGGTTCATTTGAAGTCAAATACAGGGTGTGTATTTATCATATACAGATATCTTCATCAAACAGTGTCTGTACATTTTAGAACAAACAGTATGTCAGACAGAGAGGTGGCAGGCTCTTCACCTGCGCGTGGCAGTGGCACAAACATTCCTGGAGCAGGCCCAGGTCGCAGCACAGCAAGGGGACGTTGCAGCAGGGGTCACTCGGTGAGGCCACAAGTGCCGCTGTCATCTAGTGGCCGTTTACTGACCAGCAACCCAAGAGTTCTTGATTGGTTGACTAGGTCATCCACTTCCTCCCAGATGACATCTGACAACCCCATCCAAAAGTCAGTGGGATCGTCAGACACAACCCTTAGTTGGCATGGCCCGGGAGCGGGTCAGCGGCCCTCACCTGTCCTCAACCCGCCTCTGTCCCATCCGGATCCCTCAGCCAGAGATCTACTATGTGGTCTGGGCTCAGCGCCACTATATAGCGAGGATGAAAAATTTGAGGAGGGCAGTCAGCAGCTACTTGGCAGCGAAGAAATGGGGCCAATATCCCCTGCTTCTTGCAGTAGGCGGCAAAGTATAGATGTGGAGAGTGGCATGGGAGGTCATGTTGTGAAGGGTCAGCCTCTGCATACCAAGACTGGTGATGAGGACAGTAGTGACGATGAAACACAAATCGATGATGATGTAGCCGACCGCACTTGGGAGCCGGGTGAAGCAAGGGCTTCATCATCATCAGGAGAAGAGGGCGTCAGCTTGCGCGTCAGGCAGCGGCGCAGCCAGCAAGTGGGTTGTGTGGCCGTGAGTCAGCAGGGGAGCAGCAGTGTGAAGTCGGGAGCCAAGCGGCCACGGGGTAGAAAATCTGCTTCGCAGGTCCAAGACAGTAGCGGCACAGGGGCTAAGCGAGGCAGCGACGGCAGTAGTCACTCAGTGCAGAGCGTTGGCGGTAAAATCAGCTACTCGGCGGTGTGGCAGTTCTTTGCTAAGACACCGGAGGAGCCGAATATGGGTATATGTAGAATCTGTGGGCAGAAAGTGAAGCGTGGCCAGGGAGCTAACGTTGGCACCACGGCCCTGCGTCAACAGGAAGAAACGTGGCTCAGATGTGGTGGTCCATCCTGCCGCCGCAGCAACAGCAGCAGCAGCGCCCAGTGGCACTCATGCCATTGCAGCCAGTCAAGGCTCCACCACCTCTGCAGAGGATAGGATGGAGCCAGTCTTACTTTGGGAGACAGCTAAAGCGGTCATTAGAGGCCACTTGATTGCCTACACTAACACCCGTCGGAAGGTGGTTGCAGATCAAATTAGATTATTGAGTGAGAAGCTTAGGCAATCTTACACAGATTTTCTCTCCAACCCAACTCCTGCGGCCAAACTCCAATGGTCTAACACTAAAAAAGAGTATGAGCGCTGGCTGGAGTATAGAGAGGTGTCCCGGCGGTCCCGGATGTCAGCTAAATTATTCAGGTTTGGGAACAAAGCGGGGCGGCTTTTAGCCAATTTTGCTAAGGGGATTAACTCTAGTTCCAATATCTATGCATTGAAGGACTCATGCGGGAATATGCAATATTCTGCTACTGCTATTAATAATGTCCTACGTGAGTTCTATGACCATTTATATTCACCAGAAACCTCCGATGACAGGGACCCCTCAGACTGGCTTGGCCGTCTGTCTCTCCCCTCCCTTTCTGAGGCAGACAGGGACTACCTTAACCAACCCGTCCAAAATGAAGAAATCTCTAGGGTTATTAAGAACTTGGGTAATAATAAAGCCCCCGGCCCCGATGGCTTCTCAGGAGAATTCTACAAGATTCTTAATCCTGAAGTCACTCCCCTTCTAACCACCGTCTCTAATCTATTTCTGACTAACACTCCCATCCCGCAACATATGAACACGGCGTTTATAAAAGTTTTACCGAAGCCAGGAAAGGACGTGTCTCTCCCCTCCTCGTACCGCCCAATTTCATTAATAAATGTTGACTTAAAAATTATTTCTAAGGTGTTGGCAGACAGGCTGGCCACTCTTCTTCCCTGTCTCATTAGCCCTCAACAGACGGGATTCGTTAAGGGCAGAGCAGCCGTCTCTAATATTCGTAAAGTCATTACTGTTCTGGATGAGATCAAATGTAATCCGGGGCTTCATCCCTCTCCAGCTGTCCTGTCCATTGATGCAGAAAAAGCGTTCGACAGGGTCAGCTGGAGATGGCTGGGGGCAGTGATGGACGGATTCGGATTCCAGGGAGCCTTCCGTTCTTATATCTCTTCACTATATACCAGCCCCCGCGCCCAGATCTATACCCCGGGTATTCTTTCTAGGGCCATTCATTTGGGGAGAGGCACTCGCCAGGGATGCCCATTATCCCCCCTACTGTTTAATTTGGCCATAGAGCCGCTCTCCAGAGCCCTGGCCGCTAATCCAGATCTCCTGGGCATTAATATCGGTTCATCCAATATTAAGGTCTTCTTATTTGCTGATGATCTTCTGATTTATCTATCTGACCCACTGGTGGAGGTTCCGATAGCTTTAGATCTGTTACATGAGTTTGGCCTTTTCTCGGGCTTCAAGGTCAATGTTTCTAAGTCAGAATTGTTGGATCTCTCCCCTGCTCATTCACCTTCCTCACATCGACTTCACAATTTACCTATATCCCTGGCGGGTGCCTCCATCAAGTATCTGGGAATAAATATCGGTAAGTCCCCTGAGTCCATTTATAACCTCAATTACCCGCCTCTGTTCCCCAAAATTGTTAAGGAACTAGAACGATGGATGCATCTTCCGCTCCCCTTACTTGCTAAGGCTCATCTTCTCAAGATGATGACGTTCCCAAAAATACTATATTTGTTACAAACAATCCCCTTATTGCTTAGACATAAAGATGTCCGCCAACTTTATACCGCTTTCACTTCTTTCCTATGGAATAAAAAATGCCCCCGGATAGCCCTTGCTAAACTGATCCTCCCAAGGGATAGGGGGGGGGGGCTGAATTTGCCGGATCTGAGGTTGTATAATCTAGCCAGCCTCCTGCGTCACGGATCGGATTGGGTTAAACAGTCTTCCAGATATTCCAATCTCTCTACTGAGGCGGCACTGGTTCACCCATGGATGCTTCCAGGCCTTCTTCATACCAAATATTCTGCTCTTCCTAAGGTGGCGAAACATAGCCTCATTGTGAGGGACACGATCGGAGCCTGGAAGGCCTGTAGAACCCTGTTCTCTCTGCCCTACCAGACCAGTAGATACCTTCCTATCTATGGGCACCCAGAATTCAAACCTGGCCTTGATAACCCCCAATTTAAAGTCTGGAGGAGTAAAGGGATCTTAACTATTTCCCAGCTTATGCACCCTTCCCACCAACGGATTTACTCTCTCTCAGAATTATCTCAAAAATATACCTTGCCACCATCGCATTTTTTGGCTTACTCCCAAATAGTGAGTTTTTATAGAAGTAAGGACATGAAGCCGTCGCATTTTAAGTTGAATGCTTTTGATAATGTCATTGGCCCTACTTCTTCAACAGACCACACTATCAGCGCTATATGCTGGTCTTCGTAGGGGTTCAGAAGACGAGGGGCCTTGCAGGATTTTTGCTAAGTGGGAGAAGGTCTACCCTAACCAGGAGATCTCTGATACAATTCTCCAGGGATGGCTGAAGATCCATAAATATATAGTTAATGAGAAGTGGAGGGACACGTTCTTTAGAATTGCCCATTCCGCAATTTACGGCTTTAATATTCCCACCCCATCCAGCTTGTCCAGATCGTTTGACGTCCTGCCCCAAGTGTGGCACCCCCCGCACGGATTTTGTCCATAGTATATGGACCTGTGTGGAAACCAGGAAGTTCTGGGAGACAGTCATACAAACTCTGAATCTTAAGTTTCGGTGATATTTAACTTTAGAGCCAACACAGCTCCTGTTCCATAATTTACCACAACATTTTAGGAACCACCCAATTCTGCTCATATTTTTATTAGCGGCTAAAAGAAGCCTCCTGGCCAAATGGTTGGAACCAACTGTCCCTACATTGCAGGAAGTGATCGAGGTGGTAAAACATCATCTCGAAATGGACAGAATCGACATTATCAGGACTAAGGAAACCCAATGCTCTAAATTTTTCAAGAAATGGCAGGAGTTCATAGGTAACTTTTACACCCCCCAGGAGATCAAGGATATCATGCAGCCTTTTGTTTATACCTCCTGGTATCTCTCCTCTCGACTAGTGAGCACTCTGGGGGCTTTGGATGTCTGTACCCCATAACATGGGAGCTTTACCTCAGCCATATCCTGACACCATGCCCTGGATATTCCTTGGGTAACTGTGCGTCAGAGTTGGGGGTGAATTTGTCCTCTATCTATTTCTCTCCCTTGGGCTTTGGGGGACGGAGGCCGTGTGACGATCTCACAGCATTGTATCACCACAGTATTTGTTTTCACCTTTTATTCCAGACCTTACTTGATTACATAGGTGTATGTGATTATGTTTCTTATACATAACTGCGTATGGGTACCAATGTTCTGTGTTGTTTTTTTTTGTTGTTTTTTTTTTGGAGGGGGGGTTTACTTTTTTTTTATTTTATTTTTTCTTTAGTGAAGATGGAGATTTCTTTTGCTTCATTCTTATTGTTATGATACCAAAGTATGTCATTAGTGCTATTTTGTACTTTCATTGCTTAGTACTTTTGTTATCTGTAGTAATGATGCCTTATATTATTTCTTTGTGTGTCAAGTAGTATTTCATCTAATGGACAGTTATTATATGTTTTTGTTATTGTAAAATTTAATAAAAATTATGTTTACAAAAAAAAAAAAAGGGAGCTGTTTCTCTTTGCCATCATCTCCCGGTCCAGATGCTTCTGCTCCTCGCTACTCAAGGCACCACCAGTTGTTCAGCAAGGCGATTGCAAAGAGACAACAGTATGCATCCAACCATCCTAAGGTTCAGAAGCTGACCGTGCTCCTGTCCAAGTTGTTGGTACTGCAGTCCCTCCCTTTCCAAATGGTGGACTCTGCACTGTTCAAAGAACTAATGGCTTGTGCCGAGCTGAGGTGGAGCATTCCAAGCCGTAATTTATTTTCCAAAAAGGCGGTACCAGCACTTCATAAATATGTAGATCAGAAGGTGGGCCAGTCCTTGAGCTTATCGGTTTGTTCCAAGGTGCACGGCAGCGCGGAAATCTGGAGCTTTAACTACGGTCAGGGCCACTACATGTCCTTTACTGCCCACTGGGTGAATGTGCTTCCTGCTCAGGCACACCTACAACTTGGACAGGAGACACCGCTTTCTCATCCACATTGTCAAACTGCGGCTCCTGCGCCAATGTCCGCCTTCTCCTCCTCCACGACCACCATCATCTCAGCCTCCACAAGTACTGCTCCATCATACCACATGTGTAGGGTACAGCGGTGTCAAGCAGTTCTTCACCTGGCTTGCCTCTGTGAACAAAGTCACACAGGAGAGGAACTGCTCCGCGTCATGCAGCAAGAAATCGATGTGTGGCTTTCTCCGCGCCAACTGCAAATCGGAACCATGGTGACGGACAATGGGAGGAACATGGTGTCCACGCTGCACCGAGGAGGGATGGTCCATGCGCCCTGCATGGTGCATGTATTCAATCTGGTTGTGAAAAGGTTCCTGAGGTCTTCCACCGATCTTCATAACATTCTGAATATGGCCAGGAAACTGTGCATGCACTTCATCCATTCCTACAAAGCCAGGAACACCCTCCTCGAGTTGCAGCGGCAGAACGGCCCCCCCCCCAACACACTATGACATGCGATGTTTCCACCCATTGGAATTCCAGCCTGCACATGTTGGGCCGACTATATGAACAGAGAGGCCATTAACGATTTTTTGATGATCCAGGCGGACAGGAGTACTCCCCTGTGTAACTTTGATGTCAGCCAGTGGCAGCTCATGCGTGACACCTGCCGTTTGTTGAGGCCATTCGAGGAGGTGACGTTATTTGTCAGTCGCCAGGACAACGGGATGAATAACCTCATTCCACTGCTTCATGTCCTGTAACAAATGCTGAAAAATCTGTCTGGGCAGGGGACTGGAGACGTAGCGACCACATCTCGCGGCCACATGAGTCCGATGGGGACTGAAATGGAGGAGGAGGAGGAGTTGGACATTGGAGCAGAAACATTGTCTGGTGAAATGAGTGGATTTTCTACCCAGGTGACAAGAGAGGAGGAGCAGCTGGAGGAGGTAGATGGAGATGAGGAAGACGAGGCAGATGACCCACAAGCACCGTGGCAGTATACAGTGGAGATGGAGGCAGGGAGCCCCTCGGAGTCACTTATGCAGATGGCCCGCAGCATGCTGATTTGCCTGGCTAGTGACAGCCAAATAGTCACCATCCGGCAGAGGGATGGCTTCTGGCTCTCCATCCTATTGGACCCTCGCTACCGGTCCAAAATGGGAGCCTTTTTCCCAGCTGCTGAGAGTGAGGACAAACTCAAAAACTATAGGGAAATCCTCCGTAGTCAGTTGGCCGCTGCCTATGTGCGGCATCGTCCCTCCTCTGACAGGTCTGACCGGGGGGTTCTTCAGCGCTCACGTATTACTGCCGCGGCTGCTGGGGAAAGGTAGGGGGGGGGTAGGAGCAGTACCAGCTCCATCAGCATTACCTAAGTCTGGAGTCACTGATGAGCAGCTTCCTTCACCCGCCTAGTGAGGAGGGCATTCGCCAGCAGCAGCAGCAGGACCTGGAGCAGACCCTGAACCAAAGTGTGGTGGCCTACTTAGACAGCACTCTGCCACTCCAGTTAGAAGATCCGCTGGACTACTGGGCAGCCAAACTGGATGTGTGGCCGCAACTTGCCGAGTTTGCAGTGGAGAAGCTGTCCTGCCCGGCCAGTAGTGTGGCATCAGAGCGGGTGTTCAGTGCGGTGGGGGCCATCGTTACCACAAGGAGAACCCGCTTGTCCACGGGAAATGTGGAACGACTGACCTTTGTCAAGATGAATCAGGTGTGGATCGGCCAGGATTTCCACACACCAATGCTTTAGGCGTCAGACTACATCAGCCATGACGCCTCACCCAAACTGTGAGAAATGAGTCTGGGATCAAACTACCTGCCACTATTCTGATGCCGCCACCCGCCTGATGCCACACATCTGCTGCCAGTTTCTCCATCTGTCACCACCCATCTTTACCAGGGACTGGTAGTGCAACCCACCTCCACACTCTGTCATGGTGCCACTCTATCACCTCATGCTGCTGCTGCTGTTGCTGGTGCCATGACATCCACACTGTGTCATTGTGGCACTCTATGACCTCATGCTGTTGCTGCTGCTGCCGTGCCCTCCACACTGTGTCATTGTGCCACTCTGTGGCCCACTGTTTTTACCACCTCCAGAATGTCATTGTGCCACTCTGTGACCTCATGCTGCTGTGGCTGCCGCCGTCACCTCCACACCCTGTCATTGTGCCACTTTCTGACCTCATGCTGCTGCCGTCACCTCCACTCTCTGTCATTGTGCCACTCTGTGGCCTACTACTGTTTTGCCACCTCCAGAATGTCATTGTGCTACTGTCTGACCTCATGCTGCTGCTGTGAATGCTGCCGTGCCCTCCACACTATGTCATTGTGCCACTCTCTGACCTCATGCTGCTGCTGCCGTGACCTCCACTCTTTGTCATTGTGCCACTCTGTGGCCTACTCCTGTTTTGCCACCTCCAGAATGTCATTGTGCCACTGTCTGACCTCATGCTGCTGCTGTAGCTGCTGCCGTGCCCTCCACACTGTGTCATTGTGCCACTCTCTGACCTCATGCTGCTGCTGCCGTGACCTCCACTCTTTGTCATTGTGCCACTCTGTGGCCTACTCCTGTTTTGCCACCTCCGGAATGTCATTGTGCCACTCTCTGACCTCATGCTGCTGTGGCTGCTGCCGTCACCTCCACACTCTGTCACTGATGTTGCCAACTGAGCTCTCAGCTTGTTTTTTCCAATAATAGATTTTTATTAAGGCATTTTCCAAAATTTTTAACATTGCAAAACACAGAAACACATTTGCAAATGGGTACAAAGGAGGTACAGTCTAAAAAAGAAGACATTGGAGATGTACATCAAAAAAGAGAGTAAGACATAAACCTTCCTAAGTAAAAAAAAAACAAAAAAAAAACTTATGCCCGGACTAGTATGATCCTAAACTAACCAAAAATATAGGCCATACAATAGTAGAGACCTGGACACCAGGTCCCAATGGGTCATTAGTGCCCTGTGTCAGCATAGGAAAATAACAAAGGACAAACAAGAAAAAAGGGTAGCAAAGAAAGGGGAGGGGTATGCACGTAGCCGGGCGCACAGGCAGCACAAGAGAGAAGGATTCCAAGAATCCTATTGAGGAAAAAGAGACAAAGGCGTCAGACACCAAGGGTCTAAGCAGAAGTAAAATACTAACAACCTCCTAGGCCCTGAAATTCCGGACTGGCTTGGTAAATAAGCCAAGGGGCCCATGTCCGGGAAACATGTATTGCATCCTCGGGGGTATGTGCAATCAATTCCTCCATACGATAGGTGGATGCAACTTCGCTCACCCATTCCATTATGGAAGGAGGGACGGTTTGCCTCCAGTGGCGCGGAATCACCGTCTTTGCAGCTTGTAGGAGGTGTCTTGTCAAAGACTTCTTGTAGGAGGACTGTGAATGACCAAACATAAACAGGAGAGTGGCCTCTGGGGAGTCTGGAATAAGTATTCCAGTACAGTCCCTGATGGCCCGAAGAACCGTCTCCCAGAAGCCCCGCAGATCCTGACAACCCCACCAGATATGACTCATAGTACCGATCTCCCGAAGGCACCTCCAGCACGTATCAGGCACGCTCGGGTACCATTTGTGGAGTACTGCCGGTACCCTATACCATCTGGAAAGTACCTTAAAACTCGTCTCTTGGGCCTTACAAGCTATCACCGCCTTGTGAGTAAGAAAGAAACACTTCTTCCATTGCTCAGCAGAGAAAGTTTTCTGGAGTTCCTTTTCCCACGCTGCGCAGTAATGAGGGAGAGTTTGAGAACCAGGCAGTAAAAGCCATTGATAAAGCAAAGAAATCAGATGTCGCGGCAGCGCAGAAGCGACACACAGCTTCTCGAAGGGAGTAAGGGGTCTGCATATATCTTGTTTCGAGATGGTGGAATTAAAGAAGTGCCGCAGTTGCAAGTATTCAAAATGATGTCTACGAGATGCTAAGTGGCCATGTACTATATCCTCCAATGGGAGTAGGGATCCCTGTCTATGGATGTGCACAGCCAAAATGGGATGAGACCTAGAGCTCCCCAGGAAAGAGCTACCAGAGCATCCCGGGGGGAAGGAGGGGTTGTCTGAGATGGGTAATAAAGGGCCGTTCAGGTTCAGCAGAGACTCCGAAGGTTTGGACTTTTGCAAGATAGTGAATGTGTGCATGGCACTAAAGGATAAGGTTAAGGGATCGGTTTGAGGGAGACTGAAGGACCAAGGGAGGGAAATCATGGACCTCGGACACATGGTCTGCGCAATGAAGACCCACAGCTTGGCCCGAGGGCTATGTATCAAATCAAGGAATCTCGCATTGGCAGCCGCCAAATAGTAAAGCTTACAATCGGGCAAACCCATTCCACCTTCCAGTTTAGGCCGGGACAGCAGTTCCCCTCTGATTCTCGGACGGCGAGAATGCCATATAAATTCTGAGATGCACTGCTTGAGCCGGGCCCAAAAGGAAGAGGGACGGTCTGGAATAGATATAATAGTTTTGGAAGAATCGTCATCTTAATGACATTCATTCTCCCAAACCACGAGAAGTCCTTCCGATTCCAGCCCCCCAACAATCGGACAATCTGGGCAAGTAAGGGCGAAAAATTGGAGGCAAATAACTGTGATAAATCCGCAGGGATTTTGGTTCCCAGGTAAGAGATTTCCCTCCCAGGCCATGCAAAGGGGAAGTTCGATTTGATGTTCGCGACTAGGCTAGGGGGAAGGGAAATATTCAAGGCTTCAGATTTGGAGAAGTTAATTTTATAATTGGACCATGAGCTAAAACGGGCCAGTTCCGCCATCAGGGAGGGGAGAGATATAAAAGGATCTGTCAGGTAGATCAGCAAGTCGTCAGCAAAAGCCGAGCACTTGAACTCCTGCGTGCCAATCCGTATCCCCCTGATGTCCGGATTGGTCCGAATAGCGGCCATCAAATGTTCCATGATCAAGACATATAGCAATGGGGACAGGGGGCATCCCTGTCTAGTGCCATTGCGAATATCAAAGGCTTCAGACAAGGAGCCGTTAATCTTCACCTTAGCCGAAGGATTATGATAGAGCGCTAAAATCCTGGAGGTAAAAAGGGGACCTAAGCCTATGTGGTGAAGGGTGTCCGACAGGGAGTCCCAAGAGATCCTGTCAAATGCTTTTTCAGCATCCAGTGACAGGATCATCAAGGGCTTCCCCCCCGAGCGAGCCAAATGGATGATATCCAGGGTCTTCAAGGTATTATCCCTCGCCTCCCTACCCGGGACGAAACCTACCTGATCTGGGTGAATCAGAGCAGGCAGGTGAGGATTAAGACGATTGGCTAGGAGCTTGGCATAGATCTTGAGATCTACATTAAGGAGAGAAATAGGTCTGTAGTTCCCGCAGGCCTGCGAGTCTTTCCCTGCCTTGGGCAAGACTGTAATGTGCGCAAGAGTGGATCCTGCCGGAAAGGGAGAAGAAGAAGAGACATTATTAAACGCCTCTAAAAGAATCGGGGACAGGGAGGGGATCAAAGTTTTAAAAAATTTGCCAGTAAAACCGTCTGGGCCTGGGCTCTTCCCACCAGGGAGTTCTTTGATAACCGCATCCAATTCCTCTCCCGAGAACGGTTCCTCCAGAAGTTGTACCTCCTCAGCCGAAAGAGCTGAGAATGGAGAGGAAGGTTTCAAGTTCAATGAAGAGGAAGGAGACGGACCCGCAGGGAGATTGTATAAATTGGAGTAGTAGGAATGGAATTCTTTGGCAATCAGATCTGTGGTGTGGGCCAAAGTCCCTGTGCCTGTTTTAATACTCGGAATAAAGGACTGTGCAATTCTATCCCTTGTAGCCCGCGCTAGGAGATGGCCACTCTTGTTCCCAAACTCATAGAACCTGCTACGACAGGCCTGCAGGAGTTTACCCCAGGAGGCCTCAAAGAGTCTACGAACCTCAAGTCTGGCCATGAGTAGGTCTTGCAACACACTCCCGGACAGGGCTTGTTTATGCAAAAGTTCCAAAGAGGTTACCTTTTGCAGAGCTTTGGCGATGGCTGCTGAACGCGCTTTCTTAAGGCGACTACCATGTTTAATAAGCACGCCTCGCAAAACGCATTTAAGGGCTTCCCATTTAAGTATTGGGGATGTGTGATCTCCCACATGGTCAGAGATGAAGTGTTCAGTAGCCTCCTGAAGCTCAGCGTGGCATACAGAGTCCAACAATAGCGATTCATTAAGCCTCCAGGTTCTAGCTTGAGCAGAGAGAAATGGGAGGTGAAGAGTGACATAAACCGGCGCATGGTCTGACCAGAGTATACTCCCTATGGAGGAGGAACACAACCAAGGGAGGACACCATGTTGAAGTAGAATATAGTCAATACGACTATATGTATTATGGGGAGAGGAGAAGAAACTATAATCCCTATCTGAGGGATGTTGAAGCCGCCAACCATCCAGGAGCTGAAATTGAAACAGGGCTTTTTTGACTCTTTTGATAGCGGAGTACGAGATAGTGGAGCGCCCGGTGGAGTTATCCATAGTCGGGTCGAGAGTGAGGTTAAAGTCCCCGCAAAAGAGGGCCGTACCCTGAGCAGGAGAATTCAGTTTTATCCAATACTTCCAACAAAAAAGCCAGTTGCCCATGATTAGGGGCATATACATTGACAACTGTAAAAACATGCCCAGCAATGTTTAAAATCAAGATCAGGTATCTGGCTTCAACATCAGGGATACAATCAATTATGGTGTGGGAGAGGGACTTATGGATAGCAATAGCAACCCCCCGTGATTTAGAATAGGGGCAGTTGGCAAAATGCCAATGGGGGAAATATCGATCTTTAATTATTGGGGCATGGTCTGTCTTAAAGTGTGTCTCCTGAAAACATACAATCTGAACCTTTTGACGATGGAAATGGTAGAGAATTTGTGCTCGCTTCTGAGGAATGTTCAGACCCTTGGCGTTGAAGGACGCTATTTTAAGATCCCCCATTTAAACAGCAAAGGGGGTAAGGTAATGCGGTGTGCCCGCCTCTTGCGCCCGGCCACGACAGGGAGGAAAAGAAAACGGAGGAAAAAGGGAGAAGAAGAAAAAAAAAGAAAAACAACCAAGAACGTCAGGGGAAAAGAAAGGAGTATTGTACCCCTGCAGAAACCACTACAAGAACATCTGAACCTATAGGAAAACCAAGGGGCCATACAACGGTCACAAGGAATTCCTAGCCCTACTTGGGGGATAAGGGAAACAGGCATAATGGGAAGTAGCTCCCGGATAGTGCTGACCAATATTTATGTATGAGCATCCTAAACATTAATTAAAGGAACACATGAATACATCAAAGTAAACATAACATGAACCTCAAATGTATCCAATGGGGCAGGCAGATGTGAATAAACAATGACCCTTACACCTTAAAGCTAAGGGGGATTAACAGGTGCGGACACTGAGACCAAATATGTTTTCACTGAGCGTGATCCCTTAGAACGAGGCTTTCGCGGCGGGAGTCCCGGATCATCCCCGCATGAAATCTGAGCAGGGTTCAAGGGACCACCACCCCCACCCCTGGGGAAAGTAACAGAGGGCCAGTCAGGCAGGGAAATATTTGAAATCTGCAAGTCCTGAAGAAACCGTGGAACATCTTCGGGAGAACGCAGAGTATGAGTGCGGTCATCCTGTCGTACAATGAGAGCGAAAGGGAAGCCCCACCTATAAGGTATATTTCTTTCACACAACACAGAGAGAATAGGTTTGAGCATAGCCCTTTGCGCCAGGGTATGACGTGAGACATCTGGGAAAATTTGTATGGGTCGATCTTGGTAGGTCAAAGACCGTCGCCTACGGGCTTTTTGCATGATTTCTTCTTTAAGAGCATAGAAGTGTATGCGGCAAATAACGTCCCGTGGGAAATGAACATCTTTGCTAGGTGGGCGCAATGCTCTATGGACTCTGTCCAGCTCAATGAACGTAGTGGGCGCTCGGTCAAGGATATCATTAAAAATGTTGGAGACTGTGGAGTACAAATCAGAAGAGGGGATGGACTCCGGGAGGCCCCTGATCCTGACGTTGTTTCTCCTCCCTCTATTCTCGACATCGTCCAAATGCTGTTGGAGGGCAAATAATTGTGCAGAGTGTTGTTGTACTGTTCCCTGCAACTCCCGCAGGGAGGCTGAGGAGGAATCATGTGATTGTTGCAAACAGTCCACTCTTGTAGACACGGTAGACAGATCAGAGCGGAATTGGTCTAAATCCTTCCTACAGTCCGCCAGAAGTTGTTTCGCCATAAGGGAGATATCCTGTTTGGTGGGGAGGTCTTGAATGAGACGTTGAAGGTCGGCCATCGTGACAGGGGCACTATTGTGGACGGCTGAGGGTGTCGCAGTTGGTGCTCGCGGTGTCTGGAGGGCAGCAGCAGCCCCAAGAGGCGAATAGGGCTGGCCTGCAATCATTGGTGGGGAGTCATCCATACTGTACTGTGGGCTACCCCCGGGTGTTGAGAGGGCGCCAGGCATATATAAAGCTCCAACTGGAGAGCATGGGGCAGAGGTACTACCTGCCTGAGAAGGCACATGGAGCGCTTCCTGTGAGCAGCCAGGGGGGCCCTGGTGTGAAAGGTCACCCCAAGAGGACCCAGTGGACCACGCTGGTGAGGGTCCCGACAGCACCGGGCATGAGGAGCGCTGAGGGCCTTGTTGGGGCTGGAAGGCCGGGGCAGACCAGTCCAGTGCTGAGTGTGAGACCAGACACTGCGAGTCTCTCCTTGACCCCACATCCCGCAGCCCAGATCCCTCCGGGGCATGCCCTGTAGGTGAGGCCGTGGGTGGGACCTGCAGCTGGGTGGGACCCGTAGGCCCTGTAGCCCCCAAGCCCATCATATGCTGAGGGGAGGTAATGGGACCCTGAGACACACAGTCCTGGGGAGAGGCCGTGCCCTGGGAGTCCACTGGGCTATTACTGGGGGGGCCAGCAGCAGAGGGGCCAAGTGGAGAGGGTGCTCCGGGAGGGTCAGGTACCTGCAGTCCTGTCCAGGTAGAGGGGCTCTCCTGCCTTGCGGCTTCAGGTGCGGCAGAGGAGGATGTCGGCCGCAGGAGACTGGAAACCGCACCCCCCGACACAGCTGCCGGTGTTCCGTCCGGGATCTGCGGAGAGGATGTCGCCGCGGCTCCAGCAACTGCAGGGAGAGGCCGCGAGTGAGGTCCGGCAGACGTGCGCACGGCCGCAGCGGTACCAGCCGGGACCATATCCTGTACCGCTCCATCAGCGGCAGCTGCACGAGCTGTCTCCCCTCCTACCGCATCGGCGGCGGGTGTCCGGGCTCCGCTCTGTCCCACGATGTCAGCGGCAGCTGCACGGGCTTTGTCCCTTCCTGCAGCATCGGCGGCGGGTGTTCGGGCCGTGCTCGGTCCCACAGCGGCGGGCATCCGAGCCTCCTCCCGTTCTGCAGCAACAGCAGCTGGCGTCCGGGCCTTTTCCCGTCCCACGGCAGCAGCGGCAGGCACACGAGCCGCCTCCGGTCCCGCGATCCCAGCAGCTGACGATCGGGTCATGCCCGGGCAGCGGCGGGGACTTGGGCCACGGCCCGTCCCGCGGCATTAGTAGCAGAAGCCCGGGCACTGTGTTGAGAAGAGCAGACGGCTGAGGACATCGGGACTTGTGCAGCGGGGGGTTGTGACCTCCCCCTCCGGCGGCCTGATCGCGTGGACGACATACAAGGTGAGTCCACCGTGTTCTGCTCTATGCCAGGCGATGAGGGGGCCCGGCGGCCATCTTGAGAGGCCTTGTCAGCCATGTCCTCCTGCTCCATCAAGGCCGAGTAACGGCCGAAGTAAGTCTCAATGTGCCCCTGAGAGGTGTCCAGGGGGTTAATGGAGCCTGTCTTGTTCTTCTTAGAGGTCTTCCCCATGATAGACGAGCCGATGGAAGTGGATGCTCAGATCTTCGGCCGGGAGCTCACAAACCAGCTTCCTCACTCGGCCATGTCAAGCCACGCCCCCAGCTTGTTTTTTTCCAGCTTTCGCTGCCATGACTATATCAGGCTACATTCCTGCTTCAGTTTTTTGGTCAGTTCTGCTCTCTTAAGTGCCCAAGGAATTTTATAGTGAAGCGATTCTAAGAGCGGCGGCAGTCATCTGCGTTTCATACTAAAACACAACATTGTCGGAAGACCAAACCAAGCTCCCTCTGCATATTTAAGCATGGCACAACGTTCTACAGCATCCTGCAGGCTCTGTGCAGCCTGGAAATAGCTGTTTTTTAATGCGATTCATCCCAAAGCAATTCGGACCGAAACAAATTTTGTCAGAAAATTCGGCAAAGTCACAGAATCGATTTTTTTTTTTAGAAATTCGCCCATCTATAGTCTTAATGTCCTTTTCCCACTGTTACGACAATTCATCAATCTCTTTATAGAATACATCAATCTCACTTTTAGAGGTGTAATTCAATAGCTAAGATTTTGCTGTTTCCAACTGTTTGGTTAGATCTTCCAACATTTCAACATGAACATCAATGATTAATTGCATCAAAGAAAAAGAGCATCTGTTGCCATTCTCAATCCATTTAGCACAAAATGTGACATTTTCATTTCCATATGAAGAGAAAATTTGCACATGTAATCCCCTCTGTATACGTTAACAATAAACACCTACAACAAACCAGGCCAAACCAAATTACACTAATCGAGGGATAAATAAATACTAAAGACACCAACTACAACCCATGACAGTAAAAATAATCCAAATTTTATTAAATGCACATAATAAAAACGTGTATGACAAAACTAATAAACACCAAATACATACACACCCAACAGAAAAACAGCTAATACCCTCCAAAAACCACACGGTACATGGATATACATATTATATACAAATATAAATAGGGATAAGATCAAGTATATACGATAAATATCAATGTGAAACAAACTATAATTAACCCAGTGTCACCGAGTGTATGGAGAGGACCAGCAACCCCGACGCATGTTTCACTGTTTGCTTTTTCAAGGAGATAACAGCATAACAAAAGATGGCGTATATAAAGAAAAAATTATCCAATCGGCTAACGTGTTGTTGATAGACAAATCAAAAGCCCAATGGAGATAAGGTATCCAAAATGGAGGTGAACACCAGCCAATCACAACATTAGGCTATAATGAAACGCCCCTAGAAGAAATGATACATAAATAAATACATAACCTAACCACATAGATAATATACAGCCACAATTATAGTAATATTATATAAAAACTACACATAAGTAAAATACAACACATGCCAATGTGAAAGAAACATGATAGAATGTAAAAATAGATCCGGCCGCGGCACAAACCGAAACCGGAAGTGGATAAAAAAAAACTGGAACCGGAAGTGCAGATTCCGCTTTATTGGAAAAGGTATACCCAGCGTATCACACATTTCGGAACTGGAATAGTGTTACCTAATGAACATAGGAGCGAACCAAGCTCATAAAATGATTGTGAACACACAGAAAATGCCCAAAAATAGAAATGTGTAAAAGAAAAGACGGTGCAAAGGTGAAGTGCGCAGTGACGAAAAGTGAAGAGAAAAGGTGTGTGGGCAAAAATATTTGAAAAAATGTTTTTGAAAAAAATGTGCATAACCATAAAATACATATATATTTACACCATAAATCAATATCATAATACAGTAATAAATATCTAATTCACATAAATATTATAATCACAATACGTAATAATACATGAAAAAATAATGCATAAATAACATGCACAAACAACATATAAAATTGATTAATAAATATATAAATGGTACATGCGGCTGTATATTAAACAAATGCGGGGGAAAAAAATGTATATTGTGCCAACAATCCATCTGATAAATATATAAATATATATATATACAAGTGCAAAAATATGTGAAGTATAAAAAAAGAAGGTATTTAAAAAAATAATAATTTTTAATATAATCATGAAAATAATATAAATATATAAATAATTAATTATTTAATCTTCAAAATATCTCCGCAGGACAAAATATAGTAGATAGCAGGCATCCATTCACAGAACTCCCAAGACAGTCAAATACACAACACGATATCTGAAAAATACAAAAAATGGTTAGGAAACAAAGCCATAAAATATACTAAAAGATAATATACAAAAGCAACAAACTTACAAAAATGGAACAAAACTAAGGCATTCATTTAACCCAAAGGGAACAGTAGTCTTCAAATCAAAAATCCACCTTACTTCTTTCTGTGCAAGAACCTTCTTCCAGTCACCCCCCCTAGGAGAATTAAGTACCCTGTTAATTCCCCAAACTCTTAACAAATCAGATTTACAGTCATGTTTTTCATTAAGATGCCTTGGAATCGTTTTTAAATACATTAGTTCTTCATACTTTGCCGCTGTGATACCCAAGATGTGTTCACAAACTTTTCAATTTAACCTCTCGTTGAGACCAATGTAAATCAAGTCACACCGGCATGTAGCGAAATAAATTACCCCTATGGTATTACAGGAAATAGTATGGGTAATTTTAAATTCTTTGTTTTTCTCCGAATTCCCAAAAACCTCCATAGATGAAACATTCGGGCATGCAACACACTTGCCACAGGGTTTACAACCCCATTTGTGTCCCTAAGTATTGAAAAACTCAAGCCGATTACCCCGATGGTAACTCCTAACCAATAAGTCACGTAAGTTTGGTGAACGTCTGTACGTAACAGATGGTATTTCAGATAGATAATCCTTTAAATTTTCATCACTCTACAATATATACCAAAATTGTTCCATTGTTTTTCTCATTTGATGCCACCCAGAATTATAGGTTGTAATGAGTCTTACCTTTGAATCCGACTTTGTTTTTCTCTTGTTCTTAAATAAGTCATCTCTTTTGGACCCTTAGCCCTTGTATGTGCTTTCTGAATGACATGATCTGGATATCCTCTGTTCTGAAATCTGTTGCACAATTCATCAGCCCGCTGTTCAAAATTCATCAGTCGAACAAATACGCCGAATTCGTAGGAATTGTCCCACAGGGATATTGTAGATGAGTTTCTTAGGATGGAATAAACTAGCATATAAAAGTGAGTTTGTTGAGGTCTTTTTCCTAAAAAGGTCAGATTGGATGAAACCACTATCATCAACTCGGAACAAAACATCCAAAAAATCCATTGGGTATCACAGCGGCAAAGGACAAAGAATAACTAATGTATTTAAAACCGATTCCAAGACATTTTAAAGAAAAACATGACTGTAATGCTGATTTGTTAAGAGTTTGGGGAATTGACAGGGTACTTTTTTTCTCCTAGGGGGGGTGACTGGAAGAAGGTTCTTGCACAGAAAGAAGTAAGGTGGATTTTTGATTTGAAGACTACTGTTCCCTTTGGGTTAAATGAATGCCTTAGTTTTGTTCCATTTTTGTAAGTTTGTTGCTTTTGTATTATGTATATTATATTTTACTATATTTTATGGCTTTGTTTCTTAACCATTTTTTTTACTTTTCAGATATCGTGTTGTGTATTTGACGAGTTGGGAGTTCTGTGAATGGATGCCTGCTATCTACTATTTTTTTGTCCTGCGGAGATATTTTGAAAATGAAATAATGAATGATTTATATATTTATATGATTTTCATGAATATATTAAAAATTATTATAATTTTTTTAAATACCTTATTTTTTTAATACTTCACATATTTTTGCACACATATATATATATATATATATATATATATATATATATATATATATATATATTTTTTTTTTTTTTTTTTAATCTGATGGATCGTTGGCACAGTACACATTTTTTTTTCCACACGTGTTTAATATACTGCCACATGTACCATTTATATATTTATTACTCAATTTCATATGTTGTTTGTGCATGTTATTTATGCATTATTTTTTCATGTATTATTATGCATTTGTGATTATAATATTTACATGTGCATTAGAAATGTATTACTGTATTATGATATTGATTTATAGTGTGTGTGTGTGTATATATATATATATATATATATATATATATATATATATATGTGTATGTTATGGTTATGCACATTTTTTTCAAAAACATTTTTCAAATATTTTTGCCCACGCACCTTTTCTCTTCACTTTTTGTCACTGCGCACTTCACCTTTGCACCGTCTTTTCTTTTACACATATCTATTTTTGGGCTTATATGTGAAGAAGTTAATTTGGCTCATAAACAAATGCGTATTTGGTGGAACAGAAGCGCATTCGGCAAATAAGTTTCTAAACAACGTATACAGAGGGGATTACATGTGCAAATTTCCCCTTCATATGGAAATGAAAATGTCACATTTTGTGCTAAATGGATTGAGATTTGCAACAGATGCTCTTTTTCTTTGATGCAATTAATCATTAATGTTCATGTTGAAATGTTGGAAGATTTAACCAAACAGTTGGAAACAGCAAAATCTCAGCTATTGAATTACACCTCTAAAAGTGAGATTGAAGTATTCTATAAAGAGATTGATGAATTGTCGTAACAGTGGGAAAAGGATATTAAGACGGTAAAAAACAAGAACTTTCAGAGAGATCTTTCTGATTTAAAAGTGGGACATTTGTATAATTGGCAAAAAGGAGATATAAAAATGAGGTACCGGTCACCTTTCATCTCGTCACAGGCCTCGACCAGAGGAGAATCATCATCATCATATTCATATACTGTTAAGGGTATTCGGAAATACTCTAAGAGGAAAGCAGACTATCCAAAACGAGCAGGCAATAACAAGAGACGACCTTTGGATAATACTAAGGTAAGTCAGTTGCGGGTAATTAATCGGATAAGGTCTTAACTACATCACAAATGGAGGTACTAAGCCGTGGGCTTACGTTTGCACCAACTTCTCATTTTAATGTATTTCCAGCAGTGAAAGACTTACATTTGTTCGCCCGTAAACTGAAATTACATACTAGACAGAATATCGACAACGAGTTTTCTACAGATATTGAACAGGATGCATTATCTACACTGCAATCTTTATTGGATGGAGAAGATATAGGGAATGCGGGTAAGTTTCCGACATCCGTTATTCCTTCATCTAAAAAGTTTCCACCACTTTCAATGTTTCCGCACATTGAACTTTTTGTGAAACTAGTTACAAATGAATTTATGAAAATTTAACCTCATAGAGATAATTGCACAAAGGAACAAAGAGTTGCTTTACAACAACTCAAATCGATGAAAGATGTGGTGATTAAGCCCTCTGATAAAGGGGGCAATGTGGTTACTTGGCCAGTAAAATCAGATGAGAAGGCAGCCCTCCGCCAGTTGAGAAATACTGAGTGTTATAAAAATTAACTTTCAACCCTAGCAATTTATTTATGGATGAATTGAGTTCTATCCTCCATAAAGTGGTAGATAATGGTGTGTTTACTGAACAGGTGTCATATTTGATAGTACAGAACTCTCAGATATCCACACTATATCTACTCCCTAAAGTACATAAGGATATGGTATCTCCACCTGGTAGACCAATAGTCTTCAGTAGGGGCAGCATGTGTGAACCTATCTGTAAGTTGGCGGAATATTTTTTACATCCGTTAGTGGAAACACTCCCTTCTTATATCAAAGACACAAATGATATTTTGAAAAAGATGGAAAATGTACAATTTGAGGAAGACATGTTCATTGTCCCTGCAGATTTTGAGTCACTTTATACATCTGTTAGACATAGTGATGGAATCCAGGCATGTAGAAGTTTTTTTTTTTTCCCAATAAATTTTTTTTAGATTTCAAAAAAGAAATAATTTAACATATTTTACAGTTTGATTGTTCTAAAATTTTGGTACAACCATATAAAATACTAGGTAGCGTCGTGAGTTCAAAATATAGAAAAACAAATCTGATTGTTACAAAAAGGGTTAGTCTTCATGCTCTTAGATACACCAATAAAAAATTATTGGAATTTTTAAATATTCTTTTTGTTTTTTTAAGAAGGCTTCTAGGGAAAAAGCGTTTGGGGGCCCCAACCTATGTAAAGAAGGGGAAAACCCCGCTCCCTTAGCTTATAATTATCTAAGTACCCACAGGGTTTCCCCGGGAGAAAAATAAATCTTAAATTTTTGAGAAAACTGTATATTAAAGACAAAGTTTTTACTGTTCAAACGGAGTAAAATTTTATTAACTTAACTTACATGAACTTGGGCAAGGGGGCAGGAAAGGAAGGAGGGGGAAAAATAGGGGGGGGGAGGGTTGCTGGTCACAGGCATCGCCTTTTCCCTTTTATGGTGAAAATAAAGGGCTATAAATTTTTGAAAAGGAGTTATCCCCTTCCATTTCTACCAATGCAAAAGGAATTGTGGGTTTTTCCCTTTCCCCCTAAAGCTAATATTTCTTTCATACAGAAAAAGGGAAAACAATTTCCATGACCTCACCCCCGGGAGGGGGGAGAAAGCTTTCCATTTCGGTAAGGCCATTTTTACGCCAGGGGGTATGACATATTTAATTTTCTATTCAATAGGGAACTGTGTCGATGTTAACAAAAAAGGGGAAATTTTCGGGGGAGTGAGGGCATTTTTTTTGGGCATATTTAGGGGGATAATGTTAATAATGCCCCAAAAATTGTGCAAAATGGGGCAGCCCCAAAAATATAGGAAAAAGAGTTTCCCGTACCCCCAACCCGTAGCGGGCGAGGGGGTATATAATTGAAAGCGGAGAGGGGGTGTATACTACCATGAGAAGTTTTGGTCTTTTCCTTAAACTTAGGGGAAGGAGGATTTGTGTCCCCCAATGAAATTCTGTTGCCCATTGGGATCTAAAATTTAAAGATGCCCAGTTCCCGTTTCCCTTTTGACCAGTTTTGTCTTGACAAATTAAAGGTTGTTAGTAATATGTTGTCAGAATTTGGGCTTTTTTGAGATTTAAATTTTTTTACCGTCAAGGATGGCTAAGTTTGGGGTGTGGGGATTCTGACTTTCCCGGGATGGGGTTTTTTTTTAAAAAATGGACAATTTGGTGGTGTTTGGGAAAACACTTTGGTGGAAGGTTGAAAGTTGGTTGAAGGGGGGGAAAAAAAAAGAATGTATTATTCTCAAATAGATCCTGGATTTGTGCTATAACCATGGTTTCCCAGCGGTTGGGGGGAAATGTGGGGCGAGGGCATTTAATGCCCGAATCGGGATTGGGTTGGATTTTTTGAACTATGTGCGGGAAATCCGGGGGCTTAGCATGTTCCAATTTTTTAATGAAATTCTGTGGGCAGGGATTGATATCATCCGTTGTTTTTTACTGAGATGGATTACTAATGGTTTTTTAAAGACCCAAGTTCAACTTTGTCCTTTTCCCAAACTAACCCATTATCGTAGGGGCTTCCACCAAATGTTGTTTTGGTCTACAGTGACCGCGTTTTGGCGGGCCTTCAAGGGGGAAAGGCCCAGCCCCCAAACTATTCGTTTTTATACAAATATATCCCTTTAACCCCGGGGACTTTTTGATTGCCAATATAGTTTTCATTTGGGTTTGGAACTGGAAAAATTTGGGAGTTTGAATTGGGGGGCAGGGTTTTAGGAAGTAGGAAAATTTTTAGGCAAAAAGCTTTTTTAAAAGGAATGATACGACCTAGCCAGAGTTGTCTTTTTTGGAGATTCTTTTATTTTCTTTTGAAAATTTGGGCCATGAAAAGGGGATGAATTTTGCCTTTGTAAGTCTGAAGTTTTTTTTGTGAGTGTGACCCCAAAAAGGTGGAATGCTTAGCCATTGGAAGGGGGAGGATTTTTTTTAAGTTTAGAAGCCTCTGAAATTTTTATATTGTAGTCAAAAAACCATTGTTGGGGATGATTAAACCTTTAAAAAAACGAAAGTCTACTGTATATGTAAAGGGTTTTTTAACTAGAGGGGAAAGAATTAGTTTTTTTTTTTTGCCACAGAAAACATCACTCATCAGCAAAAGGGAGATGCGGGGGAGGCTTTGCTTTTTTGAATTCCGTGTTTTTTGGGGGGTTTTTTCCCGCGCAATGGTTCTGCTGGGTTCATGTGGGCAAATAAAAGGGGGAAAAGGGCATCCCGTCTCGTGCCTTAGTTATCTGGAAAGGTTTAAAAAGTAAGCTTTTGGATAATACAGGGCCGAAGGGAAAAAAAGGGGATGTATTGCTTGGAGAATTGGCCCCCAAAAACCCGAGCTTTCAAAAAATTTAAAAGGCAAAGGTCCAGTGGTTCTTCGAAGGCCTTTCTCGTCTAATGATAGGAGCAGAAAAGGGAAAAAATTTTTTGGGGGTTTTTAAATGGGGTTATATTGTTTACAGACGCCTTTTTGCGTCCGAGGCCTGTTCCCTTAGTAAATCCCACCTGGTCAGCCCCCACTAGCGAGGTAAGATGTCCGCTAGTCGATTTGCAACATTTTACATAGTTTTTTTTTCTGTGTTCAAAAAAGGATTGGGAGGGAAATTTGGGGGGGGTATGGGGGATTTCCCGGCTTGGGGATTGTGACTATAGTCCTTTAAATTTTTTGGGTATTGTACCTTCCACCATCGCCGATTTGCAGAGTCGGCCAGGTGGGGTCCCAGGACTGAGGAAAAAGCTTGAAAGTTTCTGTAAAAAAACCTTTTGGACCAGGACCCTTTGCCCTAGGGATTTTTTAAGATAGTACGGGACCTCTTTAAAGAAAAGGTAGATTTTTTTTGTCTAAATGTCCTGGGGTACCAAAGGGGGGGGAAAAAGAAGATAAGAAGGCTGGTTTTTCGGGTAGAGAGGGGGTTTGAGTGGGGGGGTTTTTTTAAGGTTGTAAGTTTGGTGAAAAAAGTCACTAAAGGCCAGCTATTTTTTGGGTTTTGTTTTTTTTGGGCCCCCGTCCTTAACATCATTTGTGTATTACCGATTTAGGGCTAGTGGGCGACTCTATTCCCTTTTTAAATTTAGTGGTTTGTTCAAGATTTAAAATTTTTTAAAATTTTTTGTTTTTAGTATGGTTTAAAATTTCTCTAGAGGTGTTCCCCCTTTTAAAGCTTCCCTTGCCCTGTAAATTCCAAGGATTAGACAAAGACGGGGTTTGTTTTTTTTTATTTTCTAAAAATAGGTGTCATAGTTCCTCCCATTTTTTGTAGTCTTGTTTTTTTTTTTTAAAAGACAGTTGTTTTAGTTCCCCCCTTATGAAGCTTTATGCGCATTCCTAGATAAAAGGTTTGGTATTTGCGTTTATTAAGATCAAAATACGTACAATGCTTTAAAGTAGTTTTTTGGGGGTTGGGTTTTGCTAAATTTTTATATTTTTTTTTTCCTGTAAAACGGCATGGCCCACCCATCCTGTTTTTATTGATAATGAGACGGGATGACTGACCATGAGATAATGCAATCCCGATTTTTCCCCCCTTTTTGTAAGTCAGCTTGCCCAAAAAAGGAACATATCAATTCGGGAATAAGATTGATGTCTTGGGTAGAAGGTAAAACCTTTTCTGATGCATGGAGGCGCGCCAGGCATCGAAGAGAGGTGAAGGGCCCAGTGCCGAAAATATCTGAGATGTGCTTAATTGTGATGAAAGTCCATCGAGGGGGTCAGAGACGATAAAAAGTCGGCCCCCAGTGATGAAAGTACCCTGAAGATACTTTTTGCTTTCTTAAGAGTTTTGTTTAGAAATCTAACCGTGGGTTTGGGGCATAAGATTAAAATTGTGTCGTATGTTTTTTTATTTCGGCCAATTTTTATAAATCTTTCCGTTGGGGTCTACTTTTTGGTCGATGAGGCGGAAGCCACTGTTCTTTTAAAGGCAATGCAACCCCCACTTTCATTTTATCAACAGAGAAATAATATGAGGGGGCTATGGTGTGAAACCAGGCGTACTTTTTTGGAAGGGGGGTCTTTGCAAATAGTATATCGTTTTTGTGTATTAGCTTCTTTTCCCTGCATTGACGTTTTAAGGGACTTTCACCCCTAACGTTCATTGAGACCCTTCAGCTCCATTATGGTGTGCGGGAGTCGCTAGGGGGATATACAAACCATGCTACTGCATCATGGTTGGATATACATCCAAAGGTTGGTGAGTACCGATTGACCGGGGGAAGAGGGGAAAAGGACAAGTTAGGGAAAAAAAAAAAAAAGAAACTGGGAACAAACATAAGTAGGCAGTAAAATTGCGCAAAAATCCGGGGTGGAAATTTGCCTAAGGGGACATTTTTTTCAATTTTTTTTTAGCCCCCCCCCTTTGGGTTCAAGGTAGGTAATAAAGACTAATATAGGAAATGTTTACTTTTTGCATGGACCCTTCTCTAGGAATCTTGGGGACGAGGGGCTACGGGCAGTGAAATATCCTGGCAGGCACGAGGTTCCCGTGAAGCGCATTTTTTGTCCCTTTTTCCCCGGGGGGAGACGTTGTTTTTTCTGTCCCGTCGGATTATCAATTTCGCTTTGGGAATCCCCACGGTATTTTTATGCTGTTTTTTTTCGGAGTATGTGTTACTGGTGCGAATCCTCTCCCTTAAAATTTAAAATAAATTTCGATAGATCTCCCGGGTTTTTATAGAAGATAGGGGCCGGGGAAACGGGCTGCTGTTGCTGCTGAAGATACGGTCCTTAAATGGAAAAAATGTATCTGGCTAATACACACAAAGGGATGGACTCTCTAGGTTTTGGGGCTTGGTAGCGATGGGCCTATCTTAATGAGTTCTGCCCAAGCAATTAGGGCAAGGCTTTTATAGGCTTTTTAAGGTAATTTTTTTAATCGAGTTTGAAATCGTTCGGAATACCCCGAACTTCAAAAGTTTCTTTTGCTTCTTTTCCCCTAAGTCGGCAATTTTCTTTGAGTTTTCCTACTCTTTCTACTTATTTTGGCGTAACTAGCTCATTGGTGCTTGAGAAATCTCTTCCCCTCTTCGATTCCCCGTGGTGTTCTTTTTCCCCTACCTGTCAAGGTCACTTTTTAAAGCTGAGAGGGAGGATTGCAGATTATTCGTAGGGACTGGGGAAGAGCCCAAAATATGTCTTTCAGCAATGAGGGACATGGCTTGGTCATTTATTTTGAAATGAGTCCAGTGAATCCGGGGGTGTTCCCCCTCTAGCTGGGTTTAAATTTGGGGGAGACTCTTCATCAGTTCCGACTAGTTTTGCTCTTTGTTTGCCAGGGCTTTTATTAGGTGATCTTGGAGTAATAGAATGGTTAGCCGGATTCTCCATGTCAGGAGGTGTATTCTTTGAGCCTGTGTTGCTTCTTTTTATGGGTAGGGGATCTTTTCTATTTTAGTGACTGAGGGCCGGGAAGGGTTTTACTTGCGATGATTGGGGGACGAAGAGGATTCAGGCATGATTATTCCCTTTTGGCAGAATTTTTTAAAGTTTTGGTTAAAAATCCGTCCCTCTCCAAGACCCTCCCCTATATTGTTTTGTGGGAAGAAAGAAGTTAGATTTAGGATTGACCTTTTTTCCCTTTTTCTTTTTTGTGGACCCATTATGGTAAACCCAGAATAAAATTTTGTGGGAAAGAAAAAGGGGGAATTGTGAAGAGACCCAAAGTTAGAAGGGGGTGTCCACTATTGTCCTTTTTGCAAACATAGTGTTTGCTGAAAACCCGGCATTGGTGAAAAAAAAGAAAAATTAAATCATAATGTCTAAAATGTGGGCCCATTCTGTATTGGGCCTGAACCCATGTAACAGTTGGGTGGAATGAAAACCACCCCTCCTTTATAAACACAGGTCAGGGGGTTTTTAGAAAAACCGTCTGTAGAGCAAGATGTTGTATTTTGGTTAAGAGGGCCCCTAGATGATGCAATTTTTGTGTGAAAAAAAAAATGTGGGAGAATCCGAAGTTTGTGGGATTAGTAGGGGTTACCTCCCGTATAATACGTATATTACAGTATAATATCGCAGTTTTAGGATATCTGGTTTGTCAAAAAAATACCACATTAAACGTATTTTTTGGTTTTCCAGTAAAAAGCAAATTTTTGAACCCATTAAACCTGTTGATGAAAGTAAGACAGATCGTCAAGGAATTCCCCCCGACTTGGTTTTTATAGGGGCAAGCAACAGGTCCCGGGAGAAAAGGGTGGGGGTCACCCGGAGAGTCCCAGGTCAATTAGTGCCCCCCCGTGATTCCCCAAACCCCAAAACCAACTAGGACCAGAGCCCCAACCCAATACAGTAAAAGGGGTAGTCCCCTTTCGTATATTTCAACGTGAGCCCCACAAAAGGTTGACAAAAAATTATACCTGCTTCTGCGGGCAGCAAGTCCGGGCGAGGAGTGAGGGCGCCCCGGGGAGCCCCTATTTTAGTTTGGGCCCCCCCCGGCGAAACCCAGCCCCCTATAACTGGGACCAAGGGGCCCCGACTGACACTGAGTGGAATTACCTTACTTTTATCTTTTAAAAAATACGATACCACTTGAAAATTTTTTTAAACTGAAGGGATTTTTTAGCTCAGTTGAAAGAGTTTTTTCTCAACTTTATAACCCTATAGAAACTGGTGTCAAAGATAAAAGAAGAAACCTGTGAAAAAACTTTCAGCTTTGTGGAGGAGTTTTTGTTTTCTATGGCGAAAAAAGGAAGCAATATGAGGGGTAGTCAGAATGCGGCTTGTGTTCGCTGGGTTGTCCCTTTTGGGGAATCAGGCAGAGTACTTTTGGTTAGTAAAGAGTGGATATGCTGAGGGAGGGGGTCTGAATTTATCCCTTTCCCCTTTCTGGTAGACAGCAGACAGCAGGGTCGTCTGTCCCTTAGCCCCCACTTTAATCTGCTCTGACCGTGGGGGGCAGAGAGCCCCAAATGGGTCCCGGTCTTTCCACGCCCCCCCAAAACAGATCCCCACGACCCAAAAATACAAAAGTCCTATGGTCCCCCGGCACCGGGAGAGGTGGGGGAATTTTCCGGTCCGGCCTTGTTTTTTGGGAGCCCCCTCTCACCCCCGGGGTTTTTAGTGGGCCAAGCACCAAAGCAGTCCCCTGGGCTGCAGGGGATGGAGCGGGGGCCCGCGGGCTCGAGGCCAAAGTCGCCAAGCCCGTCGGGGGGCGAAGAAACAAACCACCCCAACTTGGAAAGGGTGCAGCTTGAAGGGTCCGTTCGCGGCACCTCGGGGATCCCCGGCGGGTTTGGGAGGTTCTCAGCGGCGTCATCTCAGCCCTACCCTTTTCCCCCTGTTTTAAAGGGAGTGCTGCAGCCCGTGGAGAGATCCCGGGGCAAATGGTAAGTGCCGGAATAGTGTTTGGATGTAGCAGACCCTCTCCTGAAGGGGCCCCAAGCACCCCCAAAACAAAACTCGCCGATGGCGTGGCATTTCTTGCGGGCCCGCCAAATGTAGTCCCTCAACGCCCCGGGGGGGGGGGGGGAAAAGGGGTTTTGGGGGGGGGACCCCAGGGGAAAACAAGCCGGGTGTCCTCTTCTTGGAGCTATCAAAAGTGTCATCCCTGATAATACTCCTGAAACGGGGACCAGGACCCCGGCGCCCTGGGGCCCGCGGGGCCAGGGGGAAGCCCCCAAAAGCGGGTTGAATGTCGGATCTGCAGAGACCTCCCCCGTGAAAAACAGGCTCCGAAGAAAGTGGTGCTTCACAAAGCACGTTAGTTATGGGGGAAACTCTGAAAAGAGCAGAAATCCCCGATGGAGGTTTTATTTTCCCAAGGGTTTTGAGGGGCTGGGGTGAAGCACTTTTGGCTCATCAGCGCCAGGCCACGCCCCCAAAGTTTTTTTATAAGTCGGGTCTGGACAAGGATTTTTGTGATACTCATTGTCTTTTGGGGTTTTGCCCTTAAACACAATTTTTTTCTTTTCCGTGAGACAATTTATTTACAAACACAGGGAACAGCGGTGGGGGCAGCATGTGTCCCATCGTATGCAATTTTTATTTTTATTTTTTTTTATTTTTTTTGGGAGAGGTGTATTTTTTGCACAGACCCTGTACAAATTATTGAAAAGGTACAATTATGGGTTAGGTACATTGATGATGTACTGTTTATCTGTCAAGGGAGTGTTGATGATTTGTTTCTCTTCATGAATGTATTGAATCAGAATAATATAATAATATTTTTGCCCACACACCTTTTCTCTTCACTTTTTGTCGCTGCGCACTTCACCCTTGCACCGTCTTTTCTTTTACACATATCTATTTTTGGGCTTATTCTGTGTGTTCACAATCATTTTATGCGCTTGGTGCTCACCTATGTTCAATAGGTAACACTATTCCAGTTCCGGAGTGTGTGATACCCTGGGTATACCTTTTCCAATATGGCGGAATCTACACTTCCGGGGTTTTGTCCACTTTCGGTTCTGGTTTGTGCCACGGCCGGATCTATTTTTACATTGTATCATGTTTCTTTCACATTGGCATGTGTTGTGTTTACTTATGTTGTTTTTTTTATAATATTACTATAATTGCGGCTGTATATTATCTATGTGGTTAGGTTCTGTATTTATTTATGTATCGTTTCTTCTGGGGGCGTTTCATTATAGCCTAATATTGTGATTGGTTGGTGTTCACCTCCATTTTGGATACCTTATCTCCATTGGGCTTTTGATTTTTCTATCAACAACACATTAGCCGATTGGAAAACTTTTTCTTTATATACGCCATCTTTTGTTATGCTGTTATCCCCTTAAGAAAGCAAACAGCGAAACGTGCGTCGTAGTTGCTGGTCCTCTCCATACACTCGGTGACACTGGGTTAAGTATAGTTTGTTTCATATTGATATTTATCATATATACTTGATCTGAGCCCTATTTATATTCATATATAATATGTATGTCTATGAACCGTGTTGTTTTTGGAGGGTGTTAGCTGTTTTTCTGTTGAGTGTGTATGTCTTTGGTGTTTATTAGTTTTGTCATATACGTTTTAATTATGTGCATTTCATAAAATTTTGATTATTTTTACTGTCATAGGTTATAGTTGGTGTGCTTTGTATTGTAGCAGCAATCTAGATTGCTGAATCAAGTCCCCTATGGGAACAAATTTTTTAAAAAAGAAAAGTAAACAAAAGTAAGTAAAAAATACATACATTAATAAATAAATAACACATGCACACCACTCTTTTCCCATTACAAATATCTTTTGCCCCCCCCAAAAAATCTAAAATACAGAAGTACACATACTTGATATAGCTATGTGCTTAATGATCTAGCTTGTAAATCTGTCACTTTATTTAACCAGCGCACTAAAAGTAGTAAAAAATAATAAAAAAACAATGACAGATATGTGATTTGTGTTCATCCAGCTGCACAGAAGATATGATAAAAAAAAAAAAAATAAATAAATAAAAAAGTCATATAAACCCCTAGTGGTATAAATAAAAACTTCCATTCACCCCACAAAAAAAAGCCTTAAACAGCTCTGTATACTAAAAAATTAAAAATGTATAGCTATCAGGAGAGAGTGATGCATAAACATTTTATACAATAAAAACACTTTTGTTTAAAATAAATGCTACAACATAAACAATTATATATATTGGGTATTGTTGTAATCGTGCTGTCCCGGAGAGTAAAACTAACATGTTATGTATGCTGCATGTTGAGCACTTTTCAGAGTAAATCTAAAAAATTAAACCAGAAATGCTGTATTTTCTTTATCCTGTATGACAAGAAATGGCCTTAAGGAATGATCATAAAGTCACGCCCCAAAAAATGGTACCAACTCATCCCACATAAAACAAGTTCTTTTACAGCTCTATGCTCAAAAATATTAAAAAGTCAATGCCTTGTCAGACTGTGGTGATAGTTTTCTTTTTTAAGCAAAAGTTTTTATTGTTATTCAATTTTATATGTTGTTTGTGCATGTTATTTATGCATTATTTTTTCATGTATTATTATGTATTTGTGATTATAATATTTATATGTGCATTAGATATTTGTTACTGTATTATGACATTGAATTTTAGTGTGTATATATATATATATATATACATATATATATATATAATATATATATATAAATACATACACTATAATATATATAGATACATACACATATATATATATATATATATATATATATACACAGCTGGGATCCCAAGTTTTACCACCAACACACACAGTTGTCTGGAAAGCAATTCTGTTTAATACAGGAAAGTACATGAGATTTTATATCACTGGTTACGTAAGCATTTGTCACAGTCTGTGTTGTTTGACCATTGGTTAATTAGCTTTTGGGGAGGCAAGTTTATAAGTAAATCAAATACATATTCATATATGGTGATATACGTCACTCCTTCATTTCTGCATGCGTTGCAAAATATTGCACAGTTTCAGCAAAATACATTTCCTCAAATGGAGTTGTTTGTTCAGTGAAATACGTCTGGCTTGGGTGTTGGTTTGAATGTACTCTGCGCCATCTTTGTCTGCTTTTGCTGTAAAAGCTAATATTTGTGAGCCATTATGAGTCCATACGTTATTTCAGCATCTTTCAGAAGAAATCTATCTTGGAGGCATTTTCCTTGCAAAAACTATGCATTCCGGGTGTATAATATCTGATCAAACTGGTCAAGGGTAATAGAGATAAATAATGGTTTATGCACACAGTACATAGGCAGTCTCTAGATATAATCAATGAATATGAAAGGTACAAACAGAGTTCTAATGTTTTGAATAAATTCCTAATGAATTCCCACACGTGACAGTCCCCACTAAAACATTAAACTCTGTTCCTCTTACCCTTTTAAACTTGAGCTAGGATGAATATGTGTCACCGTGTTTGGATGGCTACATGGACAGGTGGAGCCGGTAATAAACACGCTGCATCACTGCCAGGCTTGCTCCAAGTGGGCGTAACTAAGCGATCGCCGGCCTCTTCTACATTGCGTCTGATGGTGAGGATGACGGTTGGTGACCACATGACCGCCAGGTGCTACCTTAGAGCAGTCCCTAGCAGTGACCGTTTGTGGATTGCTGGCAACCCATATTAGGGAAACCTGGAAAATTTGAAAGATAATGAATATGTTGGGTTTACTGGAAATATAAGGGATAAAGACTGGTAGAAATTCTAGGGTCTGGAAAACAAGAACGGTCACCCCTAAAGAAACCTTCACACTTTATATTCTCACAATCCCCCCTTGTGAGTGTCCTTTAAGATCTTGTCCAATGCTAGGCTATTTTGGTAGGCCATGATTGATATGGGTTCTAATTGCTCAGCTATGCTTTGCAGGATATCTCGGGTGTGGTTTACATATCTCTGTTGGTTATAATGGATACTATTTATCCAATCTACACCTTTGTTTATCCTTATTTGTGATATTATTGGTTTGAGTCTTGGTTTATTCTGATCCCTAGCTTTGAATTCACCAGCCCCTGGGTCGTTCCCCGTTCCCCTTATATTTTCACACACACCCAAACAACACAAATGTAATAAAGGATAAAGGAGTGATTTGTGATGATTGGTTGGCTCCAGCTGGTTTCTCGAGGCATGAACCCAAGTAGGTCTTCCTTCTAGTTTCACTGAGGTTGGGGACACCAGAAGAACTTGGTATATTCCTTCAAATCCAGAGAACCTCTCACATGCCTTTTTTACCCATATAAAATCATCATGCTGTTGCTTATAAATGGTTTGGTCAGAGTCTGAGTCTGGAACAGAAGAAAACACTGAAGTGTGGATTAATTTCAATTCATTACACAAGTTTACAAGTTTAAGACATGTTTCACAATGCTATAATTCCTTTTCCCTGCAATCAACTATCGTATATGGAACTCCCCTAACCTAGTTGGTTCTGAGGACAATATTTCATAGGGTGTGAGACTAGTGGGCTGCCTAGGGGTGTTTCTGACAGAGTACAGGGCGATGGGTAGGATCTCTGGCCATGGAAGTGATGTTTCCTTACTGGCTTTGAGAATTTTGTTTTTAAGTGTGGCATTCATCCTCTCGATCTTCCCCGAGCTCTGGGGATGGTATGGAGTGTGCAGTCCAAGGTCAGCTCCTACTAGCTTCCAAATGTCTCTGGTTACTTCTGATGTGAAGCCAGGTCCTGGGTTTGACTCAATAACTTCTGGGATTCCAAATCTGCACATCAATTTTAGTCAGTAAATTATTTCCAGGTTAGTTCTGACAGTCATATTAGGGACCGGGTAGGCCTCAGGCCATCCTAAGAACATGTATTCTCCACTCTTGGATAATTCAATGTAATCAATGTAGTTGATCTGAATACTTTGGAAAGGGATTGACTTGTTGTTTCTTCTGTGTTTGGACTGATTCTTCCGGGTTGCCAGTTATTTGCTGTAATGGGAATTCTGGGTGCTAAGTATATCCTGTTGATTGAAGAGATCATCTGTTTTGTTCTTCTATGTATAGTACTATAAGTCCATTATACTACAGCTGGATACAATGCTCTTGGTAAGGAAAGTTTATCATCTTTTCTCCAGAATCCATCTTGGTGTACCCCCGCTCCTTCTTCCTCCCAACTCCTCTTTTCCTTTGGGTTTGTTCGGGCTTGAAATTGTTTCATCAGATTAACATCTGGGTTCAGCATGCCCTGTTCTTGGTTCTGTTCTCCATCTTCTTCTTTCCTCTTTCTTTCTTCTTCATTCTTCTTTGCTTCTGTCTTCTTTTCTTCTCTTGTTGGTACATCTACAGCCAACCCTGCTTTCTCTCGAATTACTGGGAGACAGGCTATAGCCTTACAGCCTGATAAGCGTTGTATATGCCTTTCGCTTCCTCTATCTCATCTCTATCTTTCCATGCACTCTGATCTTCAAGACAGCCACCTGGGCAGGCAGCTGGAGAGCGTTCAGTAAGGCCTGAATGGCTTCGTTGTTCTTGATTGGCGTTCCACTAGCTGACTGGAAACCTCGCAGGGCCCACTTTAAGGCGATGTCATGGGCTACTCCGTACGTGTAGGCTGGGTTGGTGTATATGTTGACAGTCTTTCCTTCAGCAAGCTTGCAAGCTTCAGTCACAGCCCTGAGGTCTGCGACTTGGGCTGACATCCTAGAAGGTAAAGAAACAGCCTTCACAGTTTTCCTCGCAAGGTAACCACAGCAAATCCTGTATGGAATCGTCCTTGTTCATCTGCATATCTGGATCCATCTGTGAAGAAGACATAATCTGGATCCTCCAGCTTGGATGTAGAGACAGTAGGAAGATGTGATGTTTCAGCTTCCATTTGTTCAAGGCAGTCATGGAGAGGATCATCTGTTGCGGTGTGATCCCCATCATCTGTGACAGTCAGATCTTCATCTTCCCCCCTTGAGAGAGGAAGCAGGGTGGCTGGATTGAGGGTAGTGCATCTCTTCAAGGTGACATTTGCAGGCATCAGTAATGAGCATTGTAGCCGAAGAGTTCTTCACTTGGTAATCTGAGGTTGCTGGGATTGTTTTCAGGATCCCTTTGAGGTCATGAGGTGCCAAGATAGTCACAGGATGTCCCAAATTGATGTCTTGAATCTTGTCAAGAAGGATTTGTGCAGCGACAACAGCTTTGAAACAAGTAGGAGCACTTTGTGCGACAGGATCTATCTTGCATGAGTAGTATCCTAGAGGTCTCATACGATCTCCATGTTTTTGTGCCAAAACACCAGAGGCATGGCCATGATGTTCGGAGAGATGATAATGATAAGGTTGTGAGTAGTCCGGGATACCCAGAGCAGGAGCTTCGAGAATAAATTCTTTAAGTCTCAGGAAGCAGGCCTATGCCTCAAATGATAGTCTGTGGTTTGAAGAAATGTCCTGGAAAGAGGCATAGAGATTTTGCATCAGGCTAGATGCGTTGGGTATCCATTGTCGGCAATATGTGATATTTACGAACAGGGAACAGGGGTGTATTAGCAGGTGAAATGCAGTGGATGAGCACTCCTTTGTTCAAGAAGGCAGTGATTTGGTTTTTCCAGAGAAAGTTCTTGGTCATGCTTCAAGGGATATTGGGGTAAGCGGGCAGGTGTAGCACCAGCTTTCAGGAAAACATGGACTGGTGCAACAGGAAGGAGGCCAACATCATCGGGACATTGTGACCATACTTCAGGAGAGACTTGATTGAAGATATCATTAGGAATGGAAGGCATCGTGGATGACAAAAGAAGAGCTGGGAGAGCTTCCAGTGCGCAGGTGACTTCATGAGATACAGGAGAATCAAAGTCTAAAAACATTCCAGAGGAATCATATCGGATAGTACCATTCATTTTTTGAAGAAGATCTGCTCCAAGCAAGTTATTGGGACAGGTAGGCGAAACGAGTAGTCTTGATAGGAGTCCATGATGTCCAACTGGAACAGGATAGGTCAAGCGAGTTTGAGTTGGGCGTCCATCCACTCCCACGCAGGAAATGTAATCTGGGGAAAGGATGACATCCGGAGGAATATCAGAAGCTTTCAGGACAGATCTGGCTGCACCTGTGTCTACAAGAAAAGGAAGTTGATGGCCATTGATGGGAAGAGTGACAGTCAAAACAGGTCCAGAATGGCTTGCTGAGGAATTTTCTGATGAATGGACAAGGACAGTAGACACAGGCATGCCGAAATCCTATGCTTGAGGAGGGTAGGAATTGAACTGTGATGGAGGAGGAGGTGGTGGCCAGTTGGCCGCATCATCAGGATAAGCTTCTTGGAATTGATTGTAGTTGGTGTGAGGTCTAGTGAAAGGATTATTTTGAGATATAGGTCTGCGTTGTGCTTGTTGATTAAATCTTGTCTGTGGTGGTCCAGAAACCTGTAACTGAGTTTGGACCTGTTAAGAGGCCAGGTGGTATGGATTGCCCCTGCTAAGTGGAGGTCTGCGTTGTTGTGGATATTGAACTCGGTTGGCTTCATCCCGGGCTTTAGTGTTACAATCTTTGATAACATGTCCAGTCCTTCTGCAATAATAGCATATTCTCGGAGCACGTCCATATCTACCATGCGGGGGACCACGAGAAGGATAGGCAGTAGTGTTGAGCGATTACATTGGCCATCAACATCGGTCGATGGTCGATAGCTGACCATCATCGACAAGATATTCGATGGTCGATGATAGATTATGATCAATGACCATTAAAGTCTATGGGAGAGCAACAACACCTTCATTCTTACACCCAAACAGGGCTGGAGAAGTTGGAATTAACATCCACAACAGTCAAATGGATACGTGCTACATCTTAGGCAACACACTTAAGTTATAAAAGCCACAGAAAAAAGTCACACTCCATTCACTATCCCTGTCTTGCACCACAGCATGACCCTTAAACCTGCATGACCAACCCACAAATTAAAAAGTGCCAGAAGGCAGTATGATTTGAACCATAATTTTACTTGAACTGGACATTGAATATCCCTGTCCTGGAAACGCATGAAGATTGTGCCCAAACCTGCATAGACAGCAGACCCACCGCATGAATTAAAAAGTGCTGGAAAAAGGAGTCTTTGACCCACCATTTTAGTTTCACTGTACATAGACTATCCCTGTCCTGGGCCACAGCATGAGCCCCAAACCTGCATGACCCCAGATTAAAAAGTGACGGAAAAAGGAGTCTTTCAACCACCATTTTCGTTTCACAGGACATATACTGTCCCTGTCCTGGGTAGCGCTTGCCCCTCCGTATGAGTGCGGACCAATTGAGCTTCACTTGGAAATACTGGTGGTTAACGCTCCTGTTCCACCCAGGTGCCCTTTTTCTTGGCATTCTTTTTCTCATTTTACTCAACGTGCTGGAGGAAATTGTCTTTGTACTTTGTTCTCTGTCCTTGCTCCATACTCCATGTCCTCTGAATAACCTACATTGGTCAAGTTTTCCTTGTACTTCCCTTGTACAATTCAGAGGAATTTTTTTACCAGCTATTTTGTACATGCAAGTTTAATTCTAGAAAACACATTTTTAAAATAGGATGGAATCCCACCATGTCTTTGTTTCTCTTTTTTAATTCTATTAAATGGGTTGTCTCAATACAGGGATTGATAGCTATGTTAAAGATCTTGCAAAAACAAGTCATTTTGCAATATGTGTCCATTAACAGTGTCCTACCTATTCCGTTCGACAGCACCATCACCTTGACCATCTTACAATTAGAACATGTCCGTTAGAAACAACATTTTTTTTATAATTGACTGTAGTATAGCGATGTCACAGCAAATGCCCCCAAAATTCAAGCATGACCTTGAGCCACTTTGACAATTGTGAAGAACAAATGTCTGTTAGAAAACAACATTTTTTTATAATAGGACCTGTAGTATAGCTGCATGTCACAGCAAAATGCCCCCAAAAATTCAAAGCATGACCCTGAGCCACTTTGGACAATTGTGAAGAACAAATGTCTGTTAGAAACAACATTTTTTTTATAATAGACCTGTAGTATAGCTGCATGTCACAGCAAAATGCTCCCAAAAATTCAAAGCATGACCTTGAGCCACTTTGGACAAATTGTGAAGAACAAATGTCTGTTAGAAACAACATTTTTTTTATAATAGGACCTGTAGTATAGCTGCATGTCACAGAAAATGCCCCCAAAATCAAGCATGACCCTGACCACTTTGACAATTGTGAGAACAAAGTCTGTTAGAACAACATTTTTTTATAATGACTGTAGTAAGCTGCTTACAGCAAAAGCCCAAAATTCACAAGCATGACCCTTGAGCCACTTTGGACAATTGTGAAGAACAAATGTCTGTTAGAAAAAACATTTTTTTTATAATAGGACCTGTAGTATAGCTGCATGTCACAGCAAAATGCCCCCAAAATTTCAAAGCATGACCCTTGAGCCACTTTGGACAATTGTGAAGAACAAATGTCTGTTAGAAACAACATTATTTATAATAGGACCTGTAGTATAGCTGCATGTCACAGCAAAATGCCCCCAAAAATTCAAAGCATGACCCTTGAGCCACTTTGGACAATTGTGAAGAACAAATGTCTGTTAGAAACAACATTTTTTTATAGAACAGGACCTGTAGTATTGCTGCATTTCAAAGCAGCATGACCCAAAAAACTATAAAAATGACTTCTCAGCCACTGTTAAAAATTGTGAGGGAGAAATGCCACTTAGAAGCCACATTTCTGTTCCAAAGGACCATGATTATTGCTGTATCTCACAGCAACATGACCCCAAAAAATTATAAATATGACTTCTCAGCCACTATTAAAATTGTGAGGGAGAAATGCCACTTAAAAGCCACATTTCTGTTCCAAAGGACCATAATTATAGCTGTATCTCACAGCAACATGACCTCAAGACCATTGACAATGCGAAAACTTCTAAAGATAAAGTGAGTAAATGGAATACGGTGTTGTCAGGAAACCTTGCTGTCTTTTACAGTCTTCTCACAGCAAAACCAGCAAAATGAACTGTTGGGAAAAGAGAATAAAAATTGCATTAATATATGATGATTTTAAATAAATGTTTTCAAGAGGACCATTTCTGTTTGAAGAGAAATGTGAAGTAGACCGGCAACTAATCGGTGACCTCGGCAATTGGGGCCACAACATCAGAGATCCATGCCTGATTCATCTTGATGAAAGTCAAACGATCCACATATCTGTGGAAAGCCGGATGCGTTTGCCTGTAATGACTCCTCCAGCTGTGCTGAAGGTCCGCTCAGATATGACGCTGGCTGCTGGGCAGGACAACACCTCTATGGTGTGGTGAGCGAGCTCGGGCCATTCGTCCATTTTGGATACCCTGAAGTCTATTGGGTCCGGAACACATGCAAAAACATCGGTGTTGAGACGCAGATAGTCGTGCACCATGATCTTAAGCTGGTCTCTGTGTGTTGGATGTGTGCCTGCATTGCATGCATTGGTGAGGGTGGTAAATAAAGATTGCCAGAGGTCACCCATTAGGCTTCTGCCACCTTGCCTGCTGCTGCCGCTACGCCTACTTGGCACTCTACTGCTGTCACGTCGCTGATGTTGTTCCACCGTGACATTTGGGGAAAGTGAAGCAGACACAACAGATGTCTCCAGTTGATCAATCAGCAAGGTCTCCATTTACTGCATTTTACTCTCTATTTGGGTGGGTGGAAGGAAAGTGCTGATTTTTGTTTTGTACCGGGGATCCAGGAGGGTGGCCACCCAGTAACTGTTGTTCATTTTGATGGCCTTAATGCGAGGATCATGTTGGAGGAAATGGAGCATCCAAGCACTCATGTGAGAGATGGAGCCTTAATTTCCCAAGCCTCTGGGTCGAGGGGCACTAGCAAACTGATCTTCCTCATCTTCCTCCTCCGCCTCAAATTCGCGCCAACCTCTTTCCAAGGCAGGGACGTCGGTAACGTCGTTGTCTAGGAATACCTCCTCCTCCTCCTCCTCCGCTTCCTCCGGCACAGCTTCAACACAGCCCTGACTTGCCTGATGATGCACCCTGAGAGCTGATGCGCCACCTTGCACTAGCCCTGGACCCCGAACCACTGCCTAATGAAGACCGATGAAATTGTGAAACTGTCGGGCCTTGTGGATTTGACAGAGAGAGGCTCCGTGTCCGCATCTGTGTCCGTTTCCTCCTCCGTCGCTGGCGGGACCTGTTGTTTCAGACGGTTGACGGGGAGGCCGAGCTGACACTGCAACGCAGCCAGGCGGGACGAAGCAGGGTGCGAACGGCGGAAGTGCGAACTTAGACTTCGAGCCTTCCTCAGCAGGCAGTCCAGACCCGGGTAGCTCTTTAGAAATTTCTGGACGACAAGGTTCATGACATGTGCCAGGCAAGGGATGTGCTCCAGCCTACCGCTCCTACGGGCGGCCAGCAGATTTCGGCCGTTATCGCACACCACCTTGCCTGGCACAAGGTTCTTGTCACCCAGCCAGCGCTCGGTCTCGTTGCGGAGAGCCGTCCACAGCTCCTGACCTGTGTGTGGACGGTCTCCAAGACAGATTAATTTCAACACGGCCTGGTTTCTCTGGGCCTGTGATGCCACCAGAGGACCTTGGGGGAAAGAACCCTGCACCAGCCCTGTGATTTTGAAGAGCGTGCACCAAGACTGAGAGCCACTGTCACCACCAGAGACATCCACCCAGCTCACCCAGTGAGCTGTCACAAAGCTATAGCGTCCTTGGCCGTGCTTACTAGTCCATCTGTCGGTGGTCAGATGGACTTTTCCGGCCACAGATGCAGACAACGCTGAGAGACATGGGCAGCTGAGGAACGCTTGGTGGTGGCGGAGGAGGAGGCGGAGACAGAGGGTGTGACAGTGGTTGGAGGCCCGGCGTCGGTCTGGCCTTTTTTGGCCAAGTGTTGCCTCCATTTCAAAATATGCATTCGTGCATGTGATACACAGGGTTTGGTTTGGGGGTTAACCCCCTAAGGTTTCCCTTTCCCCTATTTTACGTTTACGGCAAAGGCCCCAATGATCAACGTGGGTGGAATCAGAGGTTGCTCAAAAAAGGCCCCGGCTTTAGAGGTCTTGGGGCCTTTTTTACGGGTTATAAGCGAGGAGCAGGGTTTGCGCTGAACCCTGGCTGGGGAATCTTTTCAGGGACTTCTGCGACCCCCCCTCTCCCTTTTTTAGGCAGAACCCTAATGGGCACTACCATTTCATTTCCTCCCCCGGGCCAGGTGATGAAGCGCTCGCAAGCAAATTCTGCCCGAAAAGACCACCCTTGGATCCCCAATGTCGTAAACATCCCCTTTATCAAACCCCAGGTGGGCTTTGTCGTCCTGGCATTCTGCATTTCCCGGAGCTGGGGGGCTACAAGCAAAAAGGGTTTCAAAGGGGGTTTCGGACCCCCCCGGGATTTTTGCCAATTGCGGCTTCCCTTTCTCCCCCTTTGATGGCTCAGGGAAATGGGCGTCAGAGCAGAAGGGAAAAACATCCTCTTTGCCTTTTTGATCTTTTAAAAATGCCTTCTGCCCAAAAGCATTTTGTCCCTCAAAAGGTCTTAAAAAAATGGATTATCCACAGTGGTGGGTACACAAGTTGACATTTGGGCTGCTTCATGTTGGACGGATGCTGGTGATGCTGATGACGACATTTGTGGTCGTGACTGGGAGGAGGTGCAGGTAAGACTGATGGATGCAGGTTGCATTAACCACTGAAGGACAGATTGGCGACGCTGTTCGTTACTGAGATTCACAGGGCCCTGACCCAGCGATGACAGGTCCTGCAACTGACGATCCGCTGGCATGCGTGTTGTCGCCAGCACTGGAAGGAGCACCTTCTCTCGTACCTCTACCTACATGTCCTACCCCCCTCTTTGCTCGCTTACCACCTGAATTTCGCTCCATGTTCAGAAATATAAACATTTGAGAAGGTATGGGAGAGTTTTGGAAAGTCTCTTATTAAAAGATGGCAAATCACAGCTATTCTCAAATCCCTCAAATCAAAACAAAATTGCTGGATTCAAATTTAACTGCAAAGTAGATCTATCAACAAAGCTTGACTGACCAAAAGTGAAAAAAAACACCTGTCTGAAATGTATACGGCTATTAAAAGGTATTTTTGGCACCTTTCAATTCACCTGTGGTGACTACACAATTGCTGTATTCAATTTTAACTGCAAAGTAGATCTATCAACAAAGCTGGCCTGCGCCAAAGTGAAAAGACACGTATCTGAAATGTATTCGGATAATAAAAGGTACTTTGGCACCTTTCAATTCACCTGTGGTGACTACAAAATTGCTGTATTCACATTTAAGTGCAAGGTGCCTCAATGAACAAAGCTGTCGTGCGCCAAAGTGAAAAAACACGTATCTGTAATGTATTCGGATAATAAAAGGTATTTTTTGGCTCCTATCAATTCACCTGTGGTGACTATAAAATTGCTGTATTCACATTTAAGTGTACGGTGCCTCAATGAACAAACCTGTAGTGCGCAAAAGTGAAAAAACACGTATCTGTAATGTATTCGGATAATAAAAGGTATTTTTTGGCACCTATCAATTCACCTGTGGTAACTACACAATTGCTGGATTCAGATTTAACTGCAAGGTGGCTCTATCAACAAATCTGGACTGGGCAAAAGTGCAAAAAACACATATCTGTAATGTATTCGGATAATAAAAGGTATTTTTTGGCACCTATCAATTCACCTGTGGTGACTATAAAATTGCTGTATTCACATTTACGTGCAAGGTGCCTCAATGAACAAACCTGTAGTGTGCCAAAGTGAAAAAACATGTATCTGTAATGTATTCGGATAAAAAAAGGTATTTTTTGGCACCTATCAATTCACCTGTGGTGACTGTAAAATTGCTGTATTCCCCTTTTTAACGTGAAAGGGTGCCTCAATGAACAAACCTGTAGGGGCGCAAAAGTGGAAAAAACACGTATCTGTAATGTATTCGGATATTAAAAGGTATTTTTTGGAAACTATCAACCTGTGCGGGACTACAAAATTGCTGGTTTCAAATTTTAACGGGCAAGGTGGCTATATCAACAAAGCTGGAATGGGCAAAATTTGAAAAAGAACACCTATCTGAAATGTAATACTGATAATAAAAGTGGAGTTTTGCACCTAACAAAGAGACCTGCAGTTACTAGAAAAGATGTGTATCCTAATATAAGTTCAGGCTGCCCCAAAAACCCAAAAAATATTTCAATAGAAAACTGTTAATAATAAAGCTATTGCAGTGCAAAGTCTACACTACGTCTTGGGGAACTTTAAACCAGTATTCTTTATAGAGCTTGTCTGTGTTCGCCCGCGCCACCCCCCCCCCCACACTTCTCTCCGGGACTTTACCGCGGTAGATGCTCCTTTAAAATTCTTTACCGAACTACATAAAATCTGCCAATCTCTGATCTAACCCAAGTTGTAAGGATCACAAACTAACAGTAGAGCTTTCTCTGTGAAGAAATAGAATTATTTTGCGAGCTGTTTGGACACAGGCAGAGCGCACGTCCTCCTGCTGTGAGACACTGAGAGACACTGATCATGAACAGGAAGGGCTGTTCTATGTAAAACGAGGTCATTTGATTTTTCCAGCCAATCGCAACCATACACATCCCAGTTATGACGTCGCACACACATCTCCCCCTGCTCTATTCTGTAAGCTGATTTGCTGGCCACCAAAATGACAGGAATCGCCGAAAATGGCGCGATCTTAATAGATGATGCACAGATTTTAACCTAAATTATTGCATGATCTAAAAATTTCGATCAACATAAAAACTGTGCCGATTTCAACTTTGTCGATAATAATCGCTCAACACTAATAGGCAGTAGTGAAATATCCTGGATAGATTTGTTGCGGTTGATTGTATAAGATGGTATCAGTAGATTGTTTAGAAGCAATCGCTTGAGCATCCAGAAGAGTAGCCTGGGCCTTGGCAATGGACAGAAGTTGACTTGCAGGTAATTCCGCATATTCTGGACGAGTAGTTTCAAAATATTCACGAATGGGTTTAAGGAGACCTTTAACAAAGGAAGTAGCAAATAGGATCTTGTGAGCTTTAGAGTTCATGTCAAATCCATGATCATGAAACAAAGAAGTCATACGATGGAAGAATTGTTCAACAGTTTCAGAATTCCCTTGAGTGGATGTAAGGACACTGACAAAAGATTCAGCCAAACGTTCTTTCGTCCAGTAATGAAGGCGACGACTAAATTCTTCCCCAGATGAATAGACAGAGGTAGCCTCAATTTGGTCTTCTTGTAGAGCTGATTTAATGATATGCCAGAAGGAATCCCCAGGATTAATTTTGGCAACGTGATATAGATCTTTCCAGTTTGCAGAGTAAGTTTTCTGTATTTGGGAAATGGCATGGTAAAATGGCATAGGATTCATATCAGGGTCTGGTAATTGATTCAGCATGTACCCTTTACCTGAGAAGGAGTAAAGGGTACATAGATGGGCTGATCTTTGGTTGGTTGATTAGGTTGCGGAAAGACAGGGAGAGAAACAGGTGTCTCAACAGGATCAGAGCCTCCGACAGCAATAGGCAACTTAGAATCCTCTGCAGTATCCTCGGCAGTGCCCAATGTGAGAATAGGTGCGACAGATGAGGAAGGTATATAAGGTTCCTGATGCAGTGAGCAGAGGGTAGAGTGGTTGTGGGATTCTGGGTGCACCAGCAATGATTGCATGAGTGGGTGCAGCTGCATCATTGTGAATAATTCTGGAAGAAACATTGGGTGTATCAAGATGGCCACAGGTAGGCCCTAACCCGGAACTGCCAGAGTCAGGGGGCGGATGAGGATGACAACATGGCCTCGGAAGTAGGAAAGTTCGGGTGTAGCAAACATGGCCGACCAATGAAGTGGGGAAGTGGCTCCACAATATGGCTGACAACAGGAAGTGTTTGAATAGACACCAGCAATAATGGCCGCCTGTTGAGGAAAGGGCAGGCGTTGTTATGTATCACTGGCAGGAGAGGGTGTGTGAGCCACGCCACAAATGGCTAGCAGGAGGAATCCGATGTTTCCAAGCATGGGGCAGACGGGGGAAATGCAGGAGAATTGTGGTTTGTTCGTCCCTCCCACAGCTAACACAATATTATCAGAAATGGCATTCTGTTGACCACAAAATATGGCAGGCCAACACTGCGGGGATCGTAGGAGGGGGTTCTGCATAAGATCATACATGTAATGAGTTAAATTCCCTTCTTACTCATTGCATCAACTTCAACATAATTGTCCTTTTGCTATGCGACTGCTGTTCTATGTCACGCTAATGCTGTTTGGTACAAATTTTTATGTCATCCAGTAACCTTGTATAATCTTCAAAGCTGCTCCCTTGGTGAACTTTGTAAACGCCCACTAGGGTGTAAATTTACAAATCTACAATTACACCTCCACCGAATTGTCCGAGCCTGATAAGTGACAGATTTATTAACGCAGACCAATTTACCGGTCCTGTTATGCTCGAGGCGGATGGTCGAACACTCAGGGATACACAACAACACAATATTTGGTTCAGCACCTCCAAAAAACTTTAAAATGTGTGCACGCTGTGACGGCTGTAATCTAAATAACTAACAGATAAACAGGCAGCACACAAAAATAGAAATATGTTGAAAAAAACTTTCTGCTTTTAAAAAACACTAAAGTTTTATGAGGTTCGTTGTTCACACTCATAAAACTTTAGTGTTTTTTTAAAGCAGAAAGTTTTTTTCAACGTATTCTATTTTTGTGTGCTCGCTGATTTTCTTTTTTTTTTTTTTTTTTTTTTATATTTTTTTTTTTTTTTTTTTATTTTTTTTTTTTTTTTTTTGTTTTTTTTTTTTTTTTATTTTTTTTTTTTTTTTTTTTTTTTTTTTTTTTTTTTTTTTTTTTTTTTTTTTTTTTTTTTTTTTTTTTTTTTTTTTTTTTTTTTTGTGTTTTTTTTTTTTTTTTTTTTTTTTTTTTTTTTTTTTTTTTTCTTTTTTTTAAAAATATTTATTAATTTTTTTTTTTTATTTTTTTTTTTTTTTTTTTTTTTTTTTTTTTTTTTTTTTTTTTTTTTTTTTTTTTTTTTTTTTTTTTTTTTTTTTTTTTTTTTTTTTTTTTTTTTTTTTTTTTTTTTTTTTTTAATTTTTTTTTTTTTTTTTGTTTTTTTTTTTTTTTTTTTTTTTTTTTTTTAAATTTTTTGTTTTTTTTTTTTTTTTTTTTTTTTTTTTAATTTTTTTTTTTAAATATTTTTTTTTTTTTTTTTTTTTTTTTTTTTTTTGTTTTTTTTATTATTGTATGTGAATTTTAGATTACAGCCGTCACAGCGTGCACCCACATTTAAAGTTTTTGGAAGTGCTGACAAATATTGGTTTTTAGGATTGTATGTAGGGGGACGGGCTGCTCCATCTTGGTTTTTAGCACTCCACCCAATCTACACAGACTTTTTAATCATGGCAGTGTATTTAGTAGCTGGTGGCCCTTCACATTCTGAAAGGTAGGTCTGGATGGACAACAGAGAAAATAGCTTAGTGTAAACGTAGTGGTAGGCCTCCACCTGCATTGAGGTCTCGTTGAAAGTCGAAGGTGGGCTTAAGCAATTTTGCGCAAAAGTGTGAACAAAGAACCTCCATAAAACTTTAGTGTTTTTTTTAAAGCAGAAAGTTTTTTTTCAGCGTATTCTATTTTTGTGTGCTGCTGTTATTGTTATGAACACTCAGGGATGGCCTGGCTGTCAGCATGCGGTCGCCACACCTGCGATTAGCTCCTAGGGGCCCCTCAGTTCGAAGAGAGCACGACACCAAAATGTTAAGGTAGGATTTCCATTTTTAATCAATTCGTTGTCCAGTTGCTATATCTGTTCCAAATTATGGTAACGTTTGCTGTAACAACCAGCTGGATCCCCAAGAATTAACACACACACAACAGTTTCTTAAAGCAATCTTTATAAGATACAGGGAAGTACATGAGATTTTATATAACTTGTTACTTAAGCATTTGTCACAGTATGTGTTGTTTGACCATTGATTAATTAGCTTTTGGGGAGCAAGTTTTTATAAGTAAATGAAATACAATTCCATATAGGTGATATACGTCACTCCTCTTTTCTGCATGCGTTGCAAATATTGCACAGTTTCAGCAAAATACATTTCTCAAATGGAGTTTTTGTTCAGCTGAAATACGTCGGCTTGGGTGGTTGGTTTGAATGAAATCGCGCCATCTTTGTCTGCTTTTGGCCTGTAAAAGCTAATGTTGTGAGCCATTATGAGTCCATTACGTTATTTCAGCATCTTTCAAAGAAATCTATCTTGCTGCATTTTCCTTTCAAAAACTATTGCACTCCGGGTGTATAATATTCTGATCACACTGGTCAACGGGTACTAAGATAAATAATGGTTTATCACAGAACAGTACATAGGCAGTCTCAGATATAATCAATGAATATGAAAGGTACAAACAGAGTTCTAATGTTTTGAATAAATTCCTAATGAATTCCCACACCTGACTATATATATATATATATATATATATATATAACATACTGAAGCTGTGCACATCTAAAATATATTCTGAAAAACGTAAGCATAGGTGCACACTAAAAGGCAATACATATATCTAACAAATATCAGTGGCACACTAAAGACTAAATAAAACCTCAAGGTATATGAAAAACCTGGGACCTCTTAGTTTTACAGTATTTGAACAAGATTGTATTAAGCTCACCTCCCAAAACGTCAAGGGGATCCCAGAGCAGGTGAGTCCTACACTAAATAATACGTTCCCTCACTAGGCGTCAAGTCCAGACTGCCAATTTCGGGAATGGTAGGAACCACCAACTGGGTCCATCCTGCACTGGTTAGAAAGAGCAGCTGTGTGCAAAGCAAGCCAATGAGATTACCAATCTCAAATGAACTACAAAACATACTGAAGCGTGTGCACATCTAAAATATATTCTGAAAAACGTAAGCATAGGTGCAACACTAAAAAAGGCCAATAGCATATATCCTAACAAATATCAGTGGCACACAAAGACTAAATAAAACCTCAAGGTAATATGAAAAACGCTGGGACTCTTAGTTTACAGTATTTGATCAAAGATTGTGATTAAGCTCACCTCCAAAACGTCAAGGGGATCCCAGAGCAGGTGAGTCCCTACACTAAATATACTTCCTAACTAGCGTCCAAATCCAACTGCAATTTCAGGGAAGGTAGGAAAAAAAAAATAAATCCCCCAACCACTGGCATCCTGCACTGATATAAAGAGGCAGCTGTTTGGGCAGCAAGCCAATGAGATTACCATCTCAAATGAACTACAAAACATTACTGAAGTCCTGTGCACATCTAAAATATATTCTGAAAACGTAAGCATAGGTGCACACTAAAAATGCAATAGCATATCTCAAACAAATATAATAGTCACACTAAAGACTAAATAAAACCTAAGTAAATGAAAAACCTGGGACTCTTAGTTTAAGTATTTATCAAAGATTGTATAAGCTCACCCTCCCAAAACGTCGAAGGGGGATCCCAGAAGCAGTGTGTGTTGTTAAATATATTAATTGTAACAACTATAATATATATATATATATAAATATAGTGTGTGTGTTATATATATATGTTATATATATATTATATATATATATTGTCACGGTGGCACCTTAGGTGGTCAAATGGTTTCTCTGCCACTAGTGGCGTAACTGCCACCGAGAGCCTGGTCTCGGTGGGGGAAAGCCAGGTATTGTCGGTCACACATTAGGGTGCTGACCCTTATATCTAAAGCACGGCCTAATGTTCAGCCATTAAGGCTGGCCTTCCCGGAACAACTGCAGATGGGTGGGTGGCTGTTCCCGCACGTTTCCCAGGTCTTCTGGTTACAGCACCGAGGTATTTGGGTGGATCTGGAGCACCTATTAAAGGCCTCCTACGACAGGAGATCAGGTGGGCGTGTTCTGCAGGCAAGTGGAGCAGCAAGTGGAGCCAAGGTGAAGTCTCTTGCCCCCAAGGCTGAGGAGAAGCCTGAACCAGTAAGAGACTGGCAAGCAAAACGCGTTATGGTGCGTGCAGTAGGCCAGAGCCCTGGTAGTTGAGGGCTAAACGAGTATATGTTAGTTAGTGGCCAGACGGCCCTGAGGTTTATTTTGTGTTGATTTCTGGTGTACTACGTGCCTTTTTCTTTCCCTGAATAAAGCTGGCTGTCGAGGCCAGATTTTAAAGAAGCCTGGTGTCTGTGGCCATCCGTTTACAATAGACGGCGATCCAGTGAGCAAAATACCCCCATGAAGGACGGCCCCGGCGGCGTCCAAATGTGATGGACTGTTACAATTATATTATTTATATATATATTTAATATATATATATATTTGTGGGCGTTGTTTTTGGTTTGCACTTTTTTTTTTCAAAAAATTTTTTTTTCAAATATTTTTCCCCACACCCCCTTTTCCTTCATTTTTTGTCGCTGCCACTTCCCCCTTCACCGTCTTTTCTTTTACACAATCTATTTTTGGCTTATTCTGTGTGTTCAAAATCTTTTACGCTTGGTCCCCCTTTTTGTTCAATAGGTAACACTATTCCATTTCCCGGAGTGTGTGATACCCGGGGTTACCTTTTCAATAGGGCGGAATCTACACTTCCGGGGTTTTGCCCATTTCCCGGTTCGGGTTTGTCCCATGGTGGATCTATTTTTACATTTCATAGTTTCATAGTTTCATGTTTTAAGGAAAAAAAAGAAAGTCGCCCATCTAGTTCACCCTTTGTGATCTGTTTTTTTCACTTTGGATTGTTGTGTTTATTAGTTGTTTTTTTTATAATATTAAATAATTGGGCTGATATTATTATGTGGTTAGGTTTGTATTTTTTTATGTATCGTTCTTCGGGGGGCGTTTCATTAAGCCAAATGTTGTGTTGGGTTGGTGTTCACCCCATTTTGGTCCTTTATCCCCGGGGTTTTGTTTTTTTTCTATCAACAACACATTAGCCGATTGGAAAACTTTTCTTATATACCCCAAAATTTTTGTTTTATGCTGTTATCCCCTTAAGAAAGAAAACAGCGAAATTGCGCGTTTTGCGGGGCCTCCCCCATACATCGGTACAGGGGTTAAGTATATTTGTTTATATTGATATTTATCATATATACTTTGTCTGAGCCCTTTTTAAAAATTTTCTTTATATTTTGTATTCCATGAACCGTTGTTTTTGGAGGGGGGTTTAGTGTTTTTTTTTGAGTGTGTAGCTTTGGTGTTTATTATTTTTGTCATATACTTTTTATTAGTGCATTCATAAAATTTTTTTGTTTATTATTACGTCTAGGTTATAGTTGGTGTGTTTTGTATTGTAGCAGCAACTGATTCTGAATCAAGCCCCCTATGGGAAACCCAAATTTTTAAAAAAAAAAAAGTAAACAAAAGTATAAAAAATACATATTTTAATAAAAAAATAAACTGCCCCCACTTTTTCCCTTTCAAATTTTTTTGCCCCCCAAAAAAAATCAAAAATACAGAAGTACACATACTTGATATACCCAGTGTTAATGAACTTGTTTAAATCTGTCATTTTATTTAATCACGCACAAAAAATATAAAAAAATAATAAAAAAAAAAAATGACAAATATGTATTTGTGTTACCAGCTGCACAAAATTGAAAAAAAAAAAAAAATCAAAAAGTCAATAAACCCTAGTGGTATAAATAAAAACTTCCATTCACCCCCAAAAAAAAGCTTAAAAACTCTGTATACAAAAAAAAAAAAAATGTAACTATCAGGGAGAATGATGCATAAACATTTTATACAATAAAAAACCTTTTTTTTTTAAAATAAATGCTAAAAAAAAAAATTAATATATTATATTGGGTATTGTTGTTATCGTGCTGTAAACCGGAGAGTAAAACTAACTGTTTTGTATGCGCATGGGGAGCACTTTTCAGAGTAAATCTAAAAAATTAAACCAAAATGCGTATTTTTTTTATCCTGTATGACAAGAAATGGCCTTAAGGGTGATCATAAAGTCACCCCCCAAAAATGGTACCAACTCACCCACAAAAAAAAAAGCTCCTTTTCAGCTCTATGCTCAAAAAAATTTAAAAAAGGGAATGCCTTGTCCTGTGGGGTAGTTTCTTTTTTAAACAAAAGTTTTTATTGTGTGAAAGCAATTAATTATACAAAAATGTAAATTTGATATCGCTGTAATCATATAAACCTGCAAAGCAAAGTTAACCTATCATTTATACCGCAAAGTGATTGCTGTAAAAAATGAAACTAAAAAAACACTACCAGGATTGCTGTTTTTTTTTATCACACCTCCTAAAAACCTTGAAAAAAGCATTTAAAAATGCCTATACCCCCCAATTAAAATTCATTTTCCCACAAAAAATCAGCTCAATATTCAGAAAAATAAATGGCTGCCATATTAGAACCACATAAAAACCCTTTTTTACAAAAGCATTTCTATTGTGTAAAAGTAGTAAGACATAAAAACTATATAACATTGATATTGTAATTGTACCGACCTTAGGTAAAGTTTTTATTTAAATTTATACCTGCGCAAACATAGTAAAAATTAAACCAGAAAAATAATGTTGTAATTGTTTTATTTTTCCATTTTCATAGCCCAATGCTAAAAAAAACTGTGAAACACCTTTGGGCCAAACATTCACAGTAGACCTACAGATTAGTTATCTGAGGAGTGTTGAACAAAATGGGGTATTGGTACTATGGGGGCTGTGCAAATGCAACATGGCACCCACCAACGTATGCGTTCCAAAAGTAAAATAGTGCTCTCTCCCTTGTATGCCCTGCCAAGCACCCAGACAGCAGTTTACACCCACAAACATGGTAGTGCTGAACTTGTAATAAAATTTCTTTAAAAAAAGTTTTGGGGTTTCTTTCCCGTATTCGTACAAAAATTAAAAATTTTTAGCTAAAATTGCATATTATTGGAAAAAATAGAATTTTTCATTTTCACAGCCCAACGCTAAAAATATGTGTGAAAAAAACTTTGGGGTCAATATACTTATTACACCCCTTGATAAATTCCTTAAGGGGTGTAAAAAAAATTTTCACATTCGATTTTCCCTCCCCGCATCCCCAGAGTCATAACTTTTATATTTTTTTTACATATGTAGACTTATGAGAGCTTTTATTTTGCGGGACAAGATGTACTTCCTACTGATGTTATTCATATTACCATAGAATATACTGGGAAACCGCAAGAAAGTGGGACAAAATGTGGAAAAAAAGTACACATGCCATGTTTGCAGAAGTTTTGTTTTTACGGCATTCAATCCTCGGTAAAAAATTGTGTTATCTGTATTCTACAGGTTTATACACATCTGGCAATGCCAAACATGTGGTTTACATTATGTTTTAGTACCGTAAAAAAATTTCAAACATTTTCTATTTTTGAAATTTGCGCCACATTGCCAATAACTAACCAACGGACTTGATTGAGGATGCATTTTTTGAAGTGTGCTTTATATTGCTATCAGTTTGAAACACATGCAACTTTTTTGATAAAGTTTATTCCAATTTTTATGAGACATGAAATGACCCAAAAATGCAATTTTGGTGTTTGGATTTTTTTTTGTTTTACCATGTTCAATGTACGGGATAAATGATGTTATATTTTGATAGATTGGACGTTTTCGTATGCGGCAATATCAAATATGTGTAACTTTTCTATTTTATTTTTTTATTTGTAAAATGGCAAAAAGGGTGTGGGGTTTGAACTTTTAATATTTTTTTATTTTTTTTACACTTTAAAACATTTTTTTTTTTTTACTTTACCTTTGAGTCCCCCTAAGGTGCTTTACCACTAGGGGGAGTGATAATTTTTACAGCCTTATGCATTGTTTTGCAATGCATTAGGGTATACAAAGATAACGGTTTTACTACTTCCTGCCTGGGGCCAGAAGTAGGAAAATTGAAAACATGGCGGCGATGGAAGTCTTCACAAGGCTTCCAGCTGCCATGTTAAGTGATTTGGGCACTGCGATTTTGCCGTGGATAACCCGATCAAAGTGAGGAAGGGTGCGCGGCACCATTTCTCATTGATTGGCTAAGGAGTTAAACAGCTGTTGGCTAAGAGGTTAAATAGCTTAGGAGAGTGCCAGTACCCTCCCGCGCTGTAACCGCCAAGTGTTAGCTGCAATTGGAAGCTAACACCTTGCAGCCTTCAAAGCCCCTTACCAACATTAGGACGTACTCATACATCCATTTTCGGTAAGCGGTTAAAGAGAGCACTAGAGCCACATGTGGGGTATTTCTAAAATTGTCAGAATCAGTACTGAATTGTATTTTCCTAATATGTGCTGTGCTCCAGCAAATAATGGATAACGATTGAAAATCTGCAAAAAAAAAATCCTCTTTCCTTTAATTTCTGTTAAACATATATAGGGTTATCAAATTCTCACTGCTGTTCTGAATACTTTAAAGGGGGGAATATGCTTAGATGGAGTCATTTATGCAGGTTTCTAACATAAAAGTACCTCAAAGTTACCTCAGAACTGGACTGATCCTTAAAAAATTCTGTTCCAAATTTATTTGAAAATATGAAAATTGATACTAAAGTTATAAGCTCCTTAGGGCTAGTTCACACGGCTTGTTCAAGCCGTAATTGCGGGACGGATTCCGCCCGCAATTACAGCTTGAATAAGGGTCGGGACGGGGGCGAGGGCGCTTCCCGCTGGCCCCATAGACTTTCATTATCCATGGCGCGTATGCCGCCGGGATAATGAACATGTCACTTTCTCCCTGCCTGGCGTATTCGCCGAGCGGGGAGGAGAGACGGAATCCATAGTTCTCTATGAGAACCATGGATTACTGTAATGGCTGGGATGGATTCCAGCCGTACTTCAGCGCAGTACCGCGCGCAATACGGCTGGAATCCGTGCCCAAAATAAGCTGTGTGAACGGCCCCTAAATGTCAAAAAGAATCAAAAAACATTTTAAAAATGATACCAAGTTAAAGAAGACGTATGGTAGATGCTAGTTATAAAATATTTTATGTGATATCTGTCCAAAACACATACATTTTTGAACTTTAAAAATGGCAAATTTTTCCAAATTTTCACAACATTTTGATATTTGTCACAAATAAACAAGGATTGTGTGGACTAAAATTTGTGAAATTTTATAACTTAAAGGGAATGTGTCATCAAAAATTAATTATTGTTTAACTCACGTTTTTATGTTAAACACATTTTTTAAGAATTTTTGGTTATATTTCTTTTTAATTTTCCATATCACTTTCAATATTTTTTAATAATTCTTAAGTCCTGCAGTTTTCACGTTGGCCACTAGGCTTTGTTTGCACTGCTTTAACAGCAGTCAGAGAGATACTTTACAGCAGCTTCATGCACATAGGAGACTTAATACTGTTTCTGTCCCATAGACTTCAATAGGACAGTTTTCTAATCATGCTGTGTGACCTAGGAAGAAATCACTCTGCAGGGAGGAGGGGGCTGAGAGCTGTGACATCTCCTCTTGTGACTGGTGGATTCTGTGTTATCTATTCACACTGGTGTCTCCTTTCAGTTTGACCCTGCTTGTGTTAATAATGAACACACTGCTGAAAATTTTTATCTTTAGGGCAGGAAGTGTCAGTCCGTTATTAGGCTTAGTGGCAAAAGTGAAAACTGCATGACTTAAGAATTATTAAAAAATATTGAAAGTGATGTGGAAAATTAAAAAAAATTATAACCAAAAATTCTTAAAAAATGTGTTTAACATAAAAACATGAGTTAAACAATAAGTCATTTTTGATGACACATTCCCTTTAAAGCACAATGTGTCACAAGAAAACAATCACTGAATCACCTGTATAGGGAAAACTATCAAAAATGTATTCTCAGATAGTGACACATGTCAGATTTCAAATATGGGGTTCTGTCAGGAAGGTCCAAACTGACTGCATTCTGAGGGGGTTAGTAAATGTACCTGTTCCAACTTACATAAAAATTCAACTGAAAAACAAACCTGCAGTCCCTATCCCGATCATAACCCAGGGAGTGTCTGTATTGTAATTGGAAAAATAATATAAGCGAGTCTTAATTTATGCACTTTTTTTCTTTGGAAGATACAGTTTACATATTTTGGTTATAGCAAATTATACTGCAAAGGTTTACTGCATGTGGAATGTGACAAAATGGTCCTATAAAGTAAAATTTAAACTTAAGTATGAGGGATACATAGGGTCATACTTAGGGTCATAATGTAGAAGTCTGAACTTTATTGCTGTAATTATATCAACTAAATTTTTTAATTGTTTATTTTTATTGATGAGTGAGCACTAAAAAAAATCAAGTTCGGGCCAAACCCCGAATTTTGGAAATTTTGGCCGAACGCCAAACCAAACGCCATACCCAATTCAAGTCAATGGGAGATGATTTTCAAGTTAATTTTTATACTAACACAGGTGAGGAGAAGCCGCAATTACCTTCCATGAGAGTAAATTGGATATGTGTCACAACTTACTGAAGACAATTTGGCTCTAAGAGACAGAGAAAAAAATTCACAGGCTAAAATAATTTATTCCTTTTAATGGCTAACTGAAAAGATGAGGACAGCATAGTTATAGCAGGTACAGCGGTAGCAGCTGCTATGGGCCCCTTTGACACATAAGGAGACACCGGTATTGGAAATAGCACATGCTAACTGGCATGGGTGCTAATAGGTCAGTACTCCTGTCAGGGGCCATAATCAAAAAGGGACCCACAAATATGTAAAAAAACAAGAACTATTAACAGATGGGGCCCGATTTTATCTGGCTGTATGGGGCCTAGAAATGATAGCTGACGTGTCAGTTCCACCCAGGTGCCCTTCTCCTTGGCTTCTTTTTTCTTCCTCTCATTTTCCTTGACGCGCTGGAAGAAACTATCTCTGCTCTTGGAGTGGTGAATGTGCTCCACGGATGTTGATGCTTTTGGCAAGGATTTTACCCTTGATCTGCTTGTTCACAATTATACCCACAGCATGGTGTATAACATTGCAGATCATGCCAGTCTTGCCATGATAGCATTTATGTGGCATACCTTTTTGTATGGTGCCCATACCCTTAATGTATACAGTGTTGACAAAGGCACAACTCCATGTTTACAGAAGATTCTTTAGGACATATACCCGGTTACATGCCTTTTGCCTCTTGTATTCATAATTTTCGTACCTTAAAGATGGTGAGTCCAGTGGAAAGAGAGGGACCAGCTTCCTTCTCAACCTCTTAGGGCATTAGCAATTGGGCGTCATTGAAGGCAAAGTCATCCTCTTTGGCCTCTTGATCTTTTGAATTGCCTTCTGATCCCCACCGCATTGTGTCATCAAAGAGCTCTTCAGAATATGGATTATCTAGTGCGGTCTGTTTATTGGGTGACATTTGGCCCATGTTTGCTTCAATATTTGTGACTGAGAGGAAGAGGGGTTAAAACTGCTGGATGCAGGGTGTGTTAACCACTGAAGAACAGATTGGTGCTGCTCTTCAGACATGAGACGTACAGGGAACCGACCAAGCGATGACAGGCCTGACGGTCCTGCAACTGACAATGTGCTCACTTGTGTGTTGTTCGGAACACTGGAAGGAGTGCCTTGTCTCTTACCTCTAGCTCCAAGTCCTATACCCCTCCTTGCTCGCATACTACCTCTAGTTCGCTCCATGTTCAAAAATATATTAAAAAGGTCAAGATTTTTTCAGTCTCTTATTGAAGAACTGTTCTCCAAAGATAGCAAATCACAAGTGTTCTAAATTCCATATAATTTCCAACTGGCAACTAGGAGTAGAAATTGATTTTTTTCTATGGAATATCTGTTAAATGGGGTCTTATGGAACAACTGTGACAGCAAGACAGCATATTAAAAGTGTTCTTAAATGCCTATACTTTGCAACTGACAAATAGGAGTAGAAATAGAATTTTTGTTCTGTGGAATATTGGGAACAGTGTCTTATGGAAGAACCCTGACAGCAGCGCTGCGAAACAGAACTTTTGTGGAATCACAAAAATATGCTGCTAGCAAATAGTATTACAAATAGATTTCTTTCTATGGACTATCTGTTAACACTGTCTTATGGATGAACCCTGGCAGCAACACTGCAACATTTCTTTCTATGGCAGATATGCTGATTATGTCTTCTACAGTAGCTGGACTCCCAAAACAGGAGAAATTAACTTTTGGGCACTCTGACTGAAGATGGGAAAAATGCAGTCAGCTATATAAAACTGCACACCATACAAAAGCTATACAAAACTCCCTAACTCCTTAAGCATTTATGTGTATGATTCCCTAAGCCAGCTGCCCCCCCCCCCACCCCGCCCCGAGTAATCTAACTAGCAGCTTTTTCTGTGTAAAATCACTAGAAAATGGTGTTTCTGCCTGCTGAACAAGGCACGGGGCACTGTCAATTCAGCAGGGACCAAAGGAAAAGGCAGGACTTAAATAGGATCAGTGCCCGGTGAAAACCAATCACCGGTGCGCTGTCACTTTAAACTTAGCTGCAGTACCGCGCGTGCACCCTAGGGGACCGGACACCCATTACAACTATTTCTTTTCTATGTTCCTTCATTTGGCCCCAAGCTGCCATGTCAATCACTCGACACTTGCTAATCGCGTTGTAGAGAAAGGAATTTCATGACAAATAAATTCTGGTTCTTTGATTGCATGATTTAAAAATCTGGCTATTAACAATCTATCTACGGTTCTCTGTAAAGTAATGACCTCTAACGTGTCAACACAAAACATTGTCTTCACAACAAACAATTCATCTCAGAAATAAAGTTTGGGAGGATCAGATGGGAAATAGTTTGAAAAATCACTAGAGATCTCCTTTTTAAAAGGATGTGGCTGAATCAGACAAATATTCGCCAAATACTAAAAGTAGAAAGTTATCTTTCCTCAGATACCAAACAACCTCTTTTTAGAAAGTGAAGATGCAAAATTAGAAATCTGATAAGCATTAAAGTCACAAACATTGAAAGTTTTTAAAAGTAATAATGAATTAAAATTTACTGAAAATCAACTGATAAAAATCAGATATTGAGTTTGAATTGTAGTTCAACCACAAAATGCAAAAATACAAAAAAGAAAAACTAATGAAACTTGCCCAGACAAAAATGATGGTACACCTAGAAAAGATTGAAAATAATTTAATCATAGGGCATATTAAACTAAGATTTGTCATATAATTAGCACAGGTGTTTTTAAACCTGCAATCAGTTAGCCTATTTAAAGGATAAAAAGTAGTCGCTGTGCTGTTTTTTATCGGGGTGTGTACCACAATGAACATGGACCAAAGGAAGCTAAGGAGAGATTAGAAAGAAAATTATAAACAAACATGTTAAAGGTTAAGGCAATATGACCATCTCCAAACAGCTTGATGCTCCTGTTACTACAGTTGCATATATTATTCAGAAGTTAAAGGTGTATCGAACTGTAGCCAACCTCTCAGGATGTTACCACAAGAGGAAAATTAATGACAAATTAAATAGATGTATGTTATGGATGGTATCAAAAGAGTCCAGAACAATTTTCAAAGAGATTAGAGGTAAACACCAAGCTCAAGGTACATCAGTGACAGATTCCACCATCTGTCACTATCTTTCCCAAAGTAAAATTAAAGAAAGATAGTGGATAAGGAAACCACTGTTGAAAGAAAATTATAAAAAAACAAGACTGGAATTTGCCAAGAACCACATTGATAAGCCACAAAGCTTTTGGTAGAATTTCCTTTGGACAGATGAAACAGAACTGGGGCTTTTTGTCAGTTCACATCAGCTCTATGTTCAAAGACACAAAAATGAAGCACACACAGAAAAGAATAGGGTACCTATTGTGCAATTAAATATGATTGTACAATGAAATCTCAATATCGGAGAGGCTTTCTGGAGCAAAATGTGCTGCTCAGTGTCAGAAAGCTTGGTCTGTCGTAGGTCGCAGCTTCTCCAATAGGATAATGACCCAAAACATACAAAAAAAAAATCCAAGACTGGCTAAGAACAAAGCACTGGATTATTTGGAAGTAGCCTTCTATGAGCCCTGATCTAAATCCTATTAAAAATCTGTGGAAGGAGCTGAAACATATAGTCTGAAGAAGGCACCAATCAAACCTGAGACAGTTAAAGCAGTTTGCTTATGAGGACTGGGCCAGAATGACTGTGGACAGGGACAGAAGTCTCATTGCCTCATAAGGTTGTGCAACAAAATATTAAGTTAAGTGTATCATCTTTTTTGTCCAGGCCAGTTTCATTAGTCAGTCTAAGCATAATTCACAAGCAATGTCTGATTTTGATTACTTGATTTTCAGTAAATATAAATGTAATATTTCTTTTTTCAGTTTCAAGCTACTTCAGATAACATTTATTTTTTCTTTCTTTAACAGAGGTTTACCAACAATTTTGTCCATATGTGTATATATTTTAATCTTTGCTGTCACAGATTTAGCCCTGTTTTGGATATGGATATGGCTGCCTAATGAACTGTAATTTCATGGGTAATATGGGTAAGATTCAATCAAAAAGACATTGCACCATATTTATTAATGTTTACAGTCAACAAACATTTCATGTAAACCTGCTTAAAATGCAAATAATATGTAGTAAATGTACCTTACAAAAGTGCCAAACTTTTGGAAGATATATTCTTTAGAAAATGTTTTTTTTTCTTCACTGGTCAACTCCATTAAGCTCCCAAGCCCAGATGATCTTTATATTGAGATGATATTGGCATTTATTATTATTATTATTATTATTATTATTATTATTATTATTACTATTTATTTTAGAGCACCATTAATTCCAGATCAGTGTACAAGCCAAGGGGTTCAGGTTCATAAAATAATACAAACACAATAACACTAGTTAACACACTGATACAGAAGGGGAGAGGACCCTGCCCGCGAGAGCTGACAATCTACTATGGAACAGGGGGAGACAGAAGGTGAGGGAGGGATATGTTTGTATTAAAGCATGATGACAGCATAATAACAACAGGGTTATTGCAAATTGTAGGCTATTCGGAAGAGATGGGTTTTCAGATTTTTTTTCAAAACTAGTGAAGGTGGAGAAGAGTTGGATATGTTGTGGAAGTGAGTTCCAGAGTAAGGGGGAAGCACGGGAGAAATCTTGTAATCTTGTATATGAGGAGCTTACAAGTAGAGCAGAAAAGAAGGTTTTGTGAGAAGATTGTGTGAGGGAAGGTTTCTGGAGTTTAATGCAGAGATGTATGGAGTGGACAAGTTATGTAGAGCCTTTTATGTCATTGTTAACAGCTTGAACTGAATTCTCTGAGCAGTGGGTAGCCATTGGAAGGATTGGTAGAAAGAGGTGGATCGACCACACAGGGAAGTTAATGGGATTAAAGGGGAGCAAGAGTAATAAATGGAAGGCCACAGAAGAAAGTGTGGCAGTATTCCAGGTGCAAGATGATTAAGGCATGAACTCCATTTTGTGAAGTCTAAGTCAAAAAAAGAGTGGATTCGGGAAATATTTTTTAGGTGGAGGTGGCAGAAGGTGGTATGGGCTTGGATTTTTGATCTGAAGGACAAGGCAGAGTCAAGGGTTATCCCAAGGCAGAAAACTTGTGGTACTGGTGAAAACATGGAAGCATTGACTGTGATAGATTGGACAGATAAAAAGGTGTAGTAGGAAAAGCAGGAGCGGAGAAAAGGGGATATGGATGATAGACATTCTGGATCCTAGAAAGCAGAGAGTTTACATCTAGGCCTGAGATATACAGTTGAGTGTCATCAGTTGTTTACAGTTGTGAGACAGAAGATATGAGAGAGGAAAAGTAATCCAGTTTGACAGAAGTAAGTGCAGACTTGAAGTTGAAGAGTTTTTCTTGTATATGTGAAAGTTTTCTGTGGAGTGGGGTTTCTTCCGGCGCTGCGCTGCAGCTCTTGAAACCTTAGTTTTTTTAGTCAGCAATGTGTGCCAGGACTGCCTATTGATTTCATAAGTTCTATTGTGCAAGAGATGGGCGACCAAGTCGAGAGTGGAGGTGATTGTAGTGTTGAATAGTACAATGGCCATGTCAGTGTCATGAAGTGCAGATACAGTATGGTGGAGAGAGGTAAAAGAGAGTCAAAGAGAGTTTGAGGATCAAGACATTGGAGTTTCCTCCAAGGGTGTGTTAATTTCTGTTCTGGAGGGACAGTTAGCAGGAGAAAAGGAGATAAAGTAAGCAAATTATGGTCTGATATAGGAAGAATATAGTTTGAGATATTAGAGACGGGTGGAAATTAGATCCAAAGTGTGTTCCTCTTAGTGAGTGGCCTAAGAGGACCGCTTTGAGAGGTCAAGGAAGATGTTAAACGTGTGATGTTAATTAACAGAGAGAAAGATAGCCGAGTAACCAAATAAGGACACAATAAGCCTCTATGCACAGCAGAGGAGGGAGATAGGAAAGAAAGTTGTTATTACATCATACAAAAGCATACCAATAAAATATATACAGAAAGACAGTGGATCTAGGTTGTGCCAGTGGAGGGATTGCTGGGTGGAGTTATCCCACACAGAAGTTTAAGGGATGGTAAATATATTTGTGTTAGTGTGTCTTTGTCGACAGGTTGCCATGGGAAACTGCTGAGGTAGCCCGGTTATGGCAAGGAAGAGGTTAGGGGCTGAGTTAGCAGGCAGACATTTATGTGTGACATGAAAAGGAGGATTCGAGCTGCAATGAGGGGAGGGAGGTTCATGTGGATCTCATTTGGAGAGTCCAGTGTGACATGGACCTGTAAATAGCTCTAAGTTGTTCAGTTGAAAACAGAAAAGTGGGGAGGCTGTAGAAAGGTTCCCAATGTTTGTGGCAGGCAGAAGAGGCCTGGGAGAAGACTCCGATTCGGGGATCAGCAGAGGAGATACAGCAAGAAGCCTGAGGAATAGTAGAAGGAAACTACTAGAAAAGTCAGGTAGCACAGTGAGGAGGACAATGAGAGATACACTGATTAAAGAGAACCTGTCACATAGTTTTTGCCCCCCTAGCTGGGGACAGAACAAGGTAGTGACAGACATGCTGTTTCCAGTGCTGTGTCCCTTATTCTGTAAGATGCTGTAGTTTTTGTGTATTTAATGCTCAAATCTGCAGTTTTCAGTCAAGAGTCATTCGAAGAGTCCTTCAGAGTGTCAGTTTTTTTCAAACCCGGCCAATCGGAGGCTAGCCCCGCCCACCTCAACTGACAAACCTATTACTTTGAATAGGAAGAAACATGTGAATAACTGTCTGGGCGGAGCTAGCCTTTGGTGGGCGGGGCTAACAACTACTCATGAATAAGATTTGAGGGGTAAATGCACTAAAACTGCTGCATCTTAGAGAATAAGGGGCACAGCGCTAGAAACAGCAGGTCTGACACTAGCTTGTGCTGCCCTCAGCAATGGGGGCACAACGTATGTGACAGGCTCCCTTTAACAGTGAGTGGTTGCTGGAGTTGTTGGGTGTTGTGACACATGAAAACTGTATGGAGTGAGCAGCGCCGCCATCAGAAATTTCAGGGCCCCCTACAGCTAAAGCGTCTGGGCCCCCCTGCCACCTTTCCCCTTTTAACCCTGCCCCTGTCAACCACATTGCTCCGCCCACACCAACCATGCCCAGCAACCCCCGCCACCCAACCCCAGAAAAAAAAATTGCAATTGCGCCATTGTCCTTGGATTTAGTTCTTGTTGAACGTATACAAGGGCTAAAAAGTACCACCAAATGATCACCGCATCTCACCACTATAAAGTTACTTACCAAACCAGTATACCCAGACCAATATAACCAAATAATATACACAGACCACATAATGCTGTCACATATCACTATGTATAGTGACTAATATCACTATAATGTTACTGATCGAACTAGTATGCTAAGGCAGATATTACCAATAACAACAATATACAACAACTAAACAATACCTCAATATCATCACCACACATCACCACCATAAAGATGCAGAATAATGCCACTGTTACTGAATATAATCAATTACAATAAGACCAATATTACCTCCATACAATGACCATATAGGGGGAAATGTATGAAAATGGTCTAGGTGTAAGACTTTCTTTGTTGCCCATAGCAACCAGTTCCCCTTTCATTTTTTTCAGAGCACTTTATGAAATGAAAGGGGAACTTGAGTGGGGCCCTACATGGAGGAAACTCAAGGCCCCTCATCACACATGTGGGGATCCGCTCAAGGCCTCTAACACCAGACTTATGGGGCCCTGCTCAAGGCCCCTCACAACAGACCTGTGGGGTCCTGCTCAAGGCTCTCCCAGCCATGTGAAGCCCATTCAAGGGCCTTCTCCCACCAGCCCTGTGGGCAGGGGCGTTGCTAGGGTCCCATGACATCCGGGGCCCGGGCCCTTTGGCTTTGATCACATGGCTTATTGCGGCGAGTATGGTACACACCGTAATACGCTGTGTGTTTTGGAACCATGTGCTGCTCCTCCTGTGCATATAATACGACATGTAATCCATAGCTCTCTAGGAGAGCTATGAATTACTGTAATTGCATTGCGCATGTCGGGCGTATTGAAGCGCAAATACACTGAGAAATGCCCCCTGCAATTTACACAGTGTGAACATACATTCATACATAGAGACACACACTCAGACACACACTCAGACACACACACACACACACTCAGACACACACACACACTCAGACACACACACACACTCAGACACACACACACACTCAGACACACTCACACACACACACTCAGACACACACACACTCAGACACACACAGACAGACACACACTCAGACACACTCAATACAGTTCACATTCATGAAGATGTTGTAGTTTCACTCCTATTACACTACGTAGTCCTGGTCTCTACAGTGAGGCTCCTCACTCACTAGAGACCTACAGGATGTTGGTACCTGTGGGATCTGCTGAAGCCATAAAGACAGGGCAGGACAATGCAGCTACAGGAGATGCTCCGAAGCAGAGATAACAGCAGGGGGCGGAGCCTCTCACTGCCGGACAGTGTGCTCTGCTCCGGAACTTCCTGAGTCAGACACTGTGAGTAGCCTGCGCCCCCTCCTCCCTCCTGAGCTCCTGTCAGCTCCTGCAGTCGCTCTCCTTCACTCCCTGCACTTAGCAACCATCCTGAGCTGTGTGTGTGTCCAGAGCACATACACACAGCTCAATAGATCATTGGCGCTGCAGGCCCGCAGCTTGTAGCCGGCGATCTGAGATTCGGGGCACAGGCAGCTGTGTTCGGGACTTGTGCCCCGAATAAACCTGCCAAGCGACGCCCCTGCCTGTGGGGCCCCAGATATCTGGTCTGAGGGGCCTTGAGCGGGCCCCACAGGTCTGGTGAAGGCCTTGAGTGGGGCCCCACAAGTCTCAGGGGCCTGGCATCACTGCTGTAAAAATAGGGGCCCGAGCTGCGAGTCACAGCGGCAGCATAGCTTTACACAGATCATTTCACTTACTTCCAATTCTCTGTGCAGCAACCCCTCCTCTCTCTCTCCACCCCCTCTCTCTCTCTCTCTCTCTCTCTCTCTCTCCTAGCTCTCCCCCAGACTGTGTATTCATCTGAATCAGTGAGATGGGCGGGGACTCACTGTTTTAATTTGTTGACATCTGTCCTGCCTGCCCGCCCATAGCCAGAGGGAGGAGGGGGGGACCAGCTGCTCTGATCTCAGGCTGCACAGAGGAGAGGAAGTAAATGAAATGATCTATGTAAAACCATGCTGGGCAGCTGTGATTCGCAGCGCGCTCCCCCTCCTCCTCCCCTGACATTACAATATAGTAGTTGATGTGGTAGAGAGAACAGGCCTGCTGCCTGTTCTCTCTACCATTGCTGTGAAGCAAGTGGACGGTACCTGCTGGCAGAAGTGGTCCCCCCTTTGCTTCACAGACTGGCTGGGCCTCGTACAGCAGTACTGCCTGTGCTGCCCTACCGGTGGCCCTGGGTGTGAGAACAGTTGTTGAAAGCTGAGAGTAAAAGCCTCATTAACCCCAGACAGAATGTGTTGCTTCAAGTTCTTTATCGTCGGTGCACCACAAGTCAAAGAACACACCTCTCCCTGCAATACAACAAGAACTTTTAAGGGTGGTTGCCAAGGGTAGTTTGGCACTTGCCATCGCCGCCCTGTTACAGAAGCATACCAATAAAATATAGATAGACATTGGATCTAGGTTGTGCCAAAGTAGGGATTGTTGGGTTGAGTTGTATGACAGAAAGAAAGATGGTCAGATCAAAGAAGAGATTCCATAATGCTACATCTTGGTATTAATTCTGCAGCACACTTTATGTCATCACACTTGATGAAAATCACACAAATTTGTTGATGCTTTGTTTCCTTTTCTATTAAAGGTATAGGATTCATTAAAGGAAGTTAACCTGACAGTATGAGCGAGGAATTAATGAACTCATCATGGATCCAGTCATGGATCCAGGATTATATTGCCTGGTATCACTGCCTAATGAACATTATAAGTTTTTGGCAGGGATTATAGTAAGTAGAATTTTTTCTTGACTGAGATTTTGAACAGATAACCCTAGGGCTACAATTAGTGTTAATGGTTTGAGGACAGTAACAAGAGTTCCCCTTATCACCCTTTGCTTTAAATATACTTTGACCTACATTTATACAGAAAAGACCTGACAAAAAGGTTTTTGATATGGGGAGAAAAGAAAAAAAATATGTGATACAATAGTGCTGTTAAGGTAGGAAGATATTAAAGTAGCCAAAAGAATATTGCATATTATCAGTGTGATTTTATATGAATAAAATTATCTGCAGTAAATCACCTTATACCCCTTGATAAACAAACTGGATACCCTACCAAAGTAGAGTATCAAAATGTTCCTCCCTCTGCTTCTTTCAAGTAGCTAAGTGTGACAATTTCTAATAAAATCTGCAATTATGTGGAATTAAATGCACAAAATAGAGGGACAGAGCCAAAATTTACAACATGTACTGATCTTTTCAGTGGCCAGCAAACTTTAATACAAAAAAATCTAGTTTTCTCACATTTCCACACAATTGACAATTCAGATTCCAAAAAAGGCTTTCCCTAAGGTGCTTTCACACGGAGGATTTTTTAATTGAACGACATTTAACTGAATATAGGATAGAATTATGCATGTATTTTTGCAGTGCAATCAATTGTCTCATGCATCATATGATACAGTGGTATTAGAAGTGAATGTATTGAGGGAAGCAGGAGATGAAATAATAAATATATTTAATGACAGCGGTTATATATCTCTTTCCTCAATTGGTAAAGTTGATGGTTTGAATTAGGAAATAAAAATAATTAATTTTTGGTAGGAATGGGATTATTATTTATATTTCTCAAGTAATGCAAGGTAATACAATGAAGATTTAAAAGGAACTTCCAATTGAATTTCCCGTAAGCAAGGAAGGTTATTTTTTGTTATTTGTAGTTAAGTCATGCAGTAAGAAAGCAATAAAAGGTGATATGCTTAAAGGAAGAAAAATCTACTTTTATGTACACTCTATTTGAATGAATAATAGGAAAAAATATTATAAATTGTGCAACTTAGTACTAAAGCCTAAAATTGCATTCAAAGTATTTGATAACTTTGTGAAATAGCAGAAAATTGTTCTTGATTTAAAAAAAGACTCCTCGAGAAAAATTCTCAAAATTCATATAGTTTACAGAATAATGAATGCAACGTTCAGAGATGCAGGTGTTGATCCTCCAGGTCACTGTGAAAGATGGTGCACACCATGACAGGGAGTGGAGTCTAATGGGCCCCTCGTCTTCACTGGAGCTCACTGTAGGGCCGGTCTGACTTTGCTGTGGGGAGCCCCCAGGTTGCTACGCCTAACATGGATACTAGCAGTGACAGCCAAGTGCCAAAGGCAGGAACCAAGGAGATAGGTAGAAGTGTAACAGAGTAAGAGGCAAGCAGTAGGCAAGAGGTTAACAGCACGGGTGCAGGAGAAACAGCAACAAGTTCAGAAACAGCAAACAACACCAACAATCTGGCCCAAAGCAAAGACAGGAAGTTCCTTATGTGGTGGTGCCCAGCCATTGGCGCACCAATGATGCACTGACTTATAAAATCTTAAAGATGACAGTACCTCCCCCACCTTAAGCCCCCTCTTCTTATGGGTTTGATGATTTCGCCATGTTAGGTGTGGAGCAACAACATCTTTGTCGGTCTCCCATGAACTTTCTTCAGAGCAGATGTCTTGCCAGTCCCGGGAAAGTTCTTAGACTCTTGTCATAGTCTGATATGGTCTGGTATTCAGTTACAAACAGAGGATGCATAGTGCCAGGCAGGGAGGCCATAAGGCAGTCATAGGACTGGAGCATAGGAGGTGAAGTGGGTTGCACCAGACAAGCTGGCTTAAAGCATTGTGAGCAGCATTGCTCACTCCAGTGGATGATATCACCTGTTTTTCAGTCCAATGCAGGAGCATGCTGTTGTAACCACAGGAGGCCCAGGAGAACTGCTGCAGTGGAGTGAGGAAGAACATAAAACAAGATCTTCTCTTTGTGGGACCTCCCAACCTGTAGTGCCAGCAGTTTTATATGGTACCAAAAAGACTCTTTCCAGACTTCTCCATTGATGGAAGAAAATCGCAAAGGCCTTTCTAAATGGAACTGGAAACCATGGAGTGATGAATAAGGTTTCCTGAGGTCCCTGAATCCAGGACAACATAGACTTGAAAACAGAGGTGAGATGTGGTACTGTGGGTGGCTGAAGTGGTCAGACATGGAACTACATTGGTTCATCTTGAGAACATGTAGAAGGCAGCTGTGGAAGAGTTTGGGAGCAAGGAAGACTGTGAGACTGGGAGGACTCTGTCTACTGGCAAAGCTCTAAGTCTCTCTCACCAAAGCGGATGTTGATTCTGGTGGCTACAGCGATGAAGTCTTCCAGAGTATTTGAAAGATCATGACCAGCCAGCTCACCCTTAATTTGCCCATTGAGGCCCTCCCAGAATTACCTCATTATTCCAGGCTAGCTCAGAGGCCAGTGTGTGGAACTGAATGGCATATTATCTCACTGTGGAATTGACTTGTCTGTTGTGGAGCAGGGAAGAAGCAGCAGAGGAATTCCACCGAGATTCTGCAAAAACTCTGTGGAATGCGCACAAAAACTTCAAAAGATTTGCCACCAAGTGATCCTCTTGTTCCCAGAGGGGTGTGGCCCAGGCCAAAGCTCCACCAGAGAGCAGACTGATAATGAAAGACAAAAGAGAAAAAAAACAGTCCACTCACCAACTTAGTTTAGTCCAGTCTGTGCTCTTGTTTAATCCAGGCAGTGCAGGGAAGAAGTATCCTGCTGTGGATGTTATGGAACAAACTTTATCCAACAAAAGAGTTTAATCCCAGCACTCATGCATAAAATTAAACACATTTTGTTAAATCTTCATTAAAAAATTGGTTCCATAAGATTAGAAAATATGACAACATATTATGATGTCTACGCGTTTCAAGCTGCTTAACAGGCTTTCAGTCTTGACCATGATGCTACAGAAACGGAAACACCTTTAAATAGCTTAAGCAATCAACACATGAACAGAAGGTGTGAATTAACTGTTAGTTATTCTAAATACGTTGTACATTGGATGTCAGCATGTTTAAATATAAAACAAAAAGACCTATAATGACAGGTAATTAACCTCAACAAAACATGTATATGTACATTAAATCATATCTATAATTAAGTTAATTAGAATACCTAATGTTAGTATCCAGAATGCCTCCCAGTTCTTGAGGGACCTTCTCCAATCTCCTCTACGAATTGGTCGGCACACTCTATCCACAGTGGTAACCCTGAAGCTTGATAAATTGCCTGAATGAATATCATAAAAATATTTTGATGCATTTAATATGTGACCCATATTATGATGTGTGACATCATCATATATGTGCTCCCGAATCCTAACATGCAAATGTCTGGAGGTCCAATCAAACCAACGATGATATTCCAGCACGACCCAATGATGTTAAATAAAAGCATGACAAAATGTATTACTAGAATACTATAATTTATTCGCTATTATCTAAAGGGCGTGCTATTGTGCCATGTCGAGCAAAAACAATAGGTAGCTTGCTTACGTAAAATTGTTTCAAATCTCACAACATCAGTTCAACTTGGTTAAGTTGCAACGGTTTTTACAGGTGTGGACTACGGCAATGCCACACCTGTACTTTTGCTAGTCCTAGTAAAATATTTACCAACCAGCCAGGCAGTCTAAAATTCCCTATTAGGCAGTTTATCAACTGCTATTCACAGTATGTAGTCTATCAAGCGATGTGTTCAATTTGTAATGTGCAGTACATAGGTAGGAAGCTAAAAACTAGATTCTTAGAGCACGTCAATGATATTTCATCAACTACGGACAGAAATAAATCAGGATTGACTAAACATTTCATCCAACAACATAACTCAGATTAAAGTTCTTTGCAAGTCTGAGCAACAGAAAAGGTATCAAAATCTATTAGAGCTGGCGACATAGTACGCCTCCTCCGTAATAGGGAAATTTATTGGATAACAATATTAGACACTGCTACACCTAATGGCCTCAATATGAAACAATGTGCTACTACTAACCGGAGTTTTCATTGAGTGGTCTGGTGTTATGATATCTTTTGTTTTGGTTAGCTTTTCTGGTGTTCTCAGACATCTCAATTTATTGGAATGTATTTTGCAAGTAATATGTTTTTATAAGTTTTTCTAATTTTGCTCACTGAATATTGGTATTTAAGTCGTTCAACTCTATCTGTTATACATCAGCATGTTCTTATTTAATATAACTATATTACGCCTGCACAGCCCTTTGAGTAAGCAGTTGCTTATGATAGGTCACTGCGCATGTCTTGCTTTTCACGATCCCGGTCTCGGCAATGCGCATGTGCAGTTCAGAGTGCCAGTAGTTGTACTGACCTGGCTAATGCGCATAACTGGTCTTTCGTATTTCCGGTTCCAGAACGCGAACTGTCAGACGGGCTGCTCCATGTATGAGTAAGCGTTCAATATATATACATTTATTTGCATATTAATTGATTTTGATTGGATTATTATGTTGTCTTTGGATATCCTTAAGTATATATATTGTTCATTAGTCCTCAGTGAGCATCGCTATGAGTAAGGGCGCAGTCTTGTAGTCCGAAATGCATTAGCGTGGTTTATCCTAAGTGTTTTTGGGCTGCTACTTCTTGCCGCTGACATTTTGTCTGCTATTTATTTTTTGTTTTTAATATTGGAAGTTATACATTTTGGCATGCTTTTATTTAACATCATTGGATCGTGCTGGAAAATCATCATTGGTTTGTTTGGATTCATGTTGCTGCTGGCTTGAGCAGAATTCCGTGCACAGAACTGAAATTCTGAGAATTCAAGAAATTGATGGAGCAGGCATTACTGGTTTATCCTAAATGTCTAGGTGCATCCTATATACTGGACCTAACATGTCACACAATAGATCGCTGACTCACTATGAACATACTTGATAATAAAGACAGGAATGATCTATTATTTTATGTCAGATCTTCTAAACAAGTTTCAAATAAACATTCAGTGTATTTTTTTACTCAATATATTGCCCAGTATTCTGATATAATAAATAGAGATGGGTGAATCGATTCTAACGAAGTGGAATTAGTTTAGAATTTCAGGAAAACTTCGATTCTGAAAGAAGTCGAAGTTTGGGGTGATTCGTGGGAACGAAGCGTGTTTTTAATTGATAAAATGACTGCGAGCACATGGCGTTACATGGGGCAAAGAACTCTGGGAGTAAGAAAGGAATAACCTAAATGACATGTGCAGAGATGAAGCCAATCAGAGACCGGCAGGATTCTGTGACGTCGCCGCACTATATAAGTCCGGGCGTGACGCTGGCAGTTCACACTGCTCTCACTGTGCTGTGAAGCTGTTGCTGCTGCTGAGATCTCACACTAAAGAACTAACTTTTATACAGCGATTTTTTTTTTTTGTCACAGCTTGTCTCAGAGACTTCTTCCCTTACATTTTGATTTTGTGGGGTATTGGAATTGAAGTCCAGTCTGCGTCCAATTCAGCTGCATATACATTTTAATGCTATCTGCTCAGTTCTAGAGCACATTGAATATCCACGTGTTATCTAAGCCTGTTGTTGCTGTTGTATTCAGTGAAAGAAACAACGATTTTACAATCCAAATACCACTTAATTTTTGGCTGCTCATTTCTTTTGCGCTATTTAGATCCAGGGGTCAATTAAGCATTTTTCTGCTGTTGTGGTCACTAAAAGAAACTGTGTTTTTCAACGCCAAAGAAGAAATTTTGCCTGAAGCATAATTCATATCCGAAGGTTAATTAAGCGTTTTTCTGCTGTTGTGCTCAGTAAAATACACGTCGTTGTAACACGCTACATAGCTGGTAATTTTTGGCACCTCATTTCATTTGCGCAATTTAGATCCAAAGGTTAAGTAAGCATTTTTCTGCTGTTGTGCTCCGTAAAATACACGTCGTTGTAACACGCTACAAAGCTGGTAATTTTTGGCAGCACATTTCTTTTGCGCAATTTACATCCAAGGGTTAACTAAGTATTTTTCTGCTGTTGTGGTCACTAAAAGAAACTGTGTTTTTCAACGCCAAAGAAGAAATTTTGAATGTAGCATAATTCATATCCGAAGGTTAATTAAACGTTTTTCTGCTGTTGTGCTCCACAAAATACACTTCGTTTTAACACGCTACAAAGCTGGTAATTTTGGCAGCACATTTCTTTTGCGCAATTTACATCCAAGGGTTAACTAAATATTTTTCTGCAGTTGTAGTGTTAGGTTAGTTATAAATCCAGCCAAGTTGCTACTTCCTCAACTTAAGATATATATTGCTGCAAGCAACGGGGCCCCAAGAATTAGATATCCAGTCAGGTTGATGGATAGTAAATCTCTGTTTAATACCAGGAAATACAGGCTTTTTATATCATTCTATACATAAGCAGTTATTAAGGCATGTACTAAACGATCATTGGTTAATTAACATTGGATGGGATGAGTTAATTAAGAATCACGAGTTCATATTTGGAAATATGTTTCTTGCAAGCCTTGCTTAATTTAAAACTGTCCAAAACCCCCCAAACTGCCGAGCGGTTTATTATGAGGAAGTTTGGGTATCGCAACGAAATGTCCAAATGATTTCTGTGTCCTTAGTCTGCTTGCTTAAGCTGTTAATCCATTAGTGAATCATTATATATATATATATATTTTATATATATTTTATATATATTATATATATATATATATATATATATATATATATATTATTATATCCTCAGTATCATCCAAGACAAGATACATCTTGAAGGTAGTTTTCCTTGCATAAAGCATTTCAAGCTTATAATATCTGATTAACCTGGTTAAGGGAAAAATAGGTATAGAGAGAATAATTCATGCAAAAGTTATATATGAACAGTCTAGATATAATCAATGGATATGAAAAGTACCAACAGAGTTCTAATGTTTTCCTTTAATCAATTCCCACACCTGACAGTCCCCCCTAAAACATTAAACTCTGTTCCCCTTTTCCCTTTAAACTAATTTACGCTAGGATGAATTATGTCTGTGTGTTTAAGTGGCTAGATGGACAGGTGGAGCGGGTAATAAACCCGCTGCATCACTGCTAGGCTTACTCCAAGGGGGCGTAACTAAGCGATCGCCGGGCTCTTCTACATTGCCTCTGATGGTGAGGATGACGGGGGTTAACCACTATGACCAGCCAGGTGCTACCTTAGAGCAGTCCTTAGCAGTGACAGTTCGTGGATTGCTGGCAATCCATATTAGGGAAACCTGGAGATTTTTGAGAGCTAATGAATATGTTGTTTTTCTAGAAAAATAAGGGATAAAGATTGATAGAAATTCTAGGGTCTGGAAGCCAAAAACGGTCACTCCTAAAGGAACCTTCATACTTTATTCTCCTACAATCCCCCTTGCAAGTGTCTTTTAAGATATTTTCCAATGCTAGGCTATTTTGGTAGGCCATGATGGATATAGCTTCTAATTGTTCAATTATGTTTTGCAGGATATCTCGGGTGTGGTTTACAAATCTCTATTGGTTATAATGGATACTATTTATCCAATCTACACCTCTGTTTATCTATATTTGTGGTATTATTGGTTCGAGTCTTGGTTTATTCTGATCCCTAGCGTTGAATTCACCAGCCAACCCCCTGGGTCGTTCCCCTTGTATTTTCACACAGACAACACAATGTAATAAAGGATAAAGGAGTGATTTATGATGATTTTCAGCTCCAGGAGCTTTCTTGCAGTGTGAGGCATGCACCCAAGTAGGTCTTCCCTCTATTTTTCACTGAGGTTGGGGATACCAGAAGAACTTGGTATGGTCCTTCAAATCTAGGTTCCAGAGAATCTCTGACATGTTTCTTTACCCACACAAAATCACCAGGTTGTAGTTTGTGGGTGCTCTGATCTGAGTCAGGATCTGGAATAGAGGAAAACACTGCGGCATGGGTTAGTTTCAATTCATTACACAGACTTATGACATATTTTACAAGGTTATCATTTCCTGCACTCAACTGTTGTGGATAGTATTGTCCTAACCTAGGCGGGCCTAAGAATAATATCTCATAAGGTGTGAGACCAGTGGGCTGCCTAGGGGTGTTTCGGACAGAGTACAGGGCGATGGGTAGGATCTCTGGCCATGGAATTGATGTTTCCTTACTGGCTTTGAGAATTTTGTTTTTGAGTGTGGCATTCATCCTCTCTATCTTTCCTGAGCTCTGGGGATGGTATGGAGTGTGCAATCCAAGGTCAGCTCCCACTAGCTTCCAAATGTTTCTGGTTACTTCTGCTGTGAATCCAGGTCCTTGATCAGACTCTATAACTTCTGGGATTCCGAATCTGCACACTAATTCAGTCAGTAGCTTTTTTACAGTAGTTTTTGCAGTCATATTAGGGACTGGGTAGGCCTCAGGCCACCCGGAGAACATATCCACCACCACTAGGACATATTTGTATTTTCCACTCTTGGGCAACTCAATGTGGTCAATCTGGATCCGTTGGAAAGGGTACAATGGTTTGGCCAGATGCTTTTGTGGCGTTTGTACCAGTCCTCCTGGGTTACAAGCATTGCATATTTCACAACTCTTGGAATAATTTCTTGCTGGGGTCGAAATTCCCGGTGCCAGATATATCTTGTTAATGGCAGAAATCATTTGGTTTGTTCCTCTGTGTGTGATGCCGTGAGCCCATTGGATTACAGCTGGATATAATGCCCTTGGTAGGCAAAGTTTATCTTCTTTCCTCCAGAATCCATCCTGCTGCATCTCAGCTCCCTCTTCCTCCCAACTCCTCCTTTCCTTTGGGCTTATTTGGGTTTGAAATTGTCTCAGCAGGTCAGCACCTGGGTTCGGTGCACTTCCTCCTTGATTCTGTTCTTCATCCTCTTCTTTGTTTCTTTCCTTTTCATTCTTCTTAACTTTCTCTTCTTCTATTTCTGTTATCTTCTTCTTTTCTTCTAACTTCTTTTCCTCTGTTCTTGTGTGTACATATACAGCCACTCCTGCTTTCTCTCGAATTACTGGGAGGAGGGCTGCGGCCTTTGCGGCCTGATCAGCGTTGTAATTTCCCCTGGCCTCCTCTGTCTCCATTTTCCCATGAGCCCTAGTTTTCAAGACAGCCACTTGGGCCGGCAGCTGGAGAGCATACATCAAGGTCTGAACAGTCTCTTGGTTCTTGATTGGCGTTCCACTAGCTGTCTGGAAACCTCGTAGGGCCCACTTCAGGCCGAAGTCATGGGCCACTCCATATACGTAGGCTGAGTCGGTGTATATGTTCACGGTCTTTCCTTCGGCGAGCTTGCAAGCTTCTGTTACAGCCCAGAGTTCAGCTTCCTGGGCCGACATACTCGAAGGTAAAGATGCAGCCTTTACGGTTTCATGCAAGGTAACCACAGCAAATCCTGTATGGAATCGTCCTTGTTCATCTGCATATCTGGATCCATCTGTGAAGAAGACATAATCAGGGTTCTCCAGCTTGGAAACAGAGACAGTAGGAAGGTGGGAAGTTTCAACCTCCATCTATTCAAGGCAGTCATGATCGTCGGAAGTGTCTTCATCTTCTTCTTGTGTGATATTCGGGTCAGTAAAAGAAAAGTTTTTCAATGCCAAAGAAGAAATGTTGGCTGTAGCATAATTCATATCCGAAGGTTAATTAAGCATGTTTCTGCTGTTGTGCTCCGTAAAATACACATCGTTTTAACACGCTACAAAGCTGGTAATTTTTGGCAGCACATTTCTTTTGCGCAATTTACTTCCAACGGTTATTTCAGTGTTTTTTGTCTGCTGTTGTGGTCAATAAAAGAAACTGTTTTTCATCGCCAAATAAGAAATTTTAAATGTAGTATAATTCATATCCGAAGGTTAATTAAGCGTTTTTCTGCTGTTGTGCTCCGTAAAATACACATCGTTTTAATAAGCTACAAAGCTGGTAATTTTTGGCAGCACATTTCTTTTGTGTAATTAAAATCCAAGGGTTAATTCAGTATTTTTTTTTCTGCTGTTGTGGTCACTAAAAGAAACTGTGATTTTCAACGCCAAAGAAGAAATTTTGAAGGTAGCAGTGGCACAAACATTCCTAGAGTAGGCCCAAGTCGCAGCAAAGTAAGGGGACATCGCAGCAGGGGTCACTCGGTGAGGCCAGAACTGCTGGTGTCATCTAACGGCAGTGTGTTGTTCAGCAACCCAATGGTTCTTGATTGGTTGACTAGGTCATCCACTTCCTCCCAGATGACATCTGACAACCCCAGTCAAGAGTCGGTGGGAACGTCAGACACAACTCTTAGTTGGCATGGCCCGGGAGCGGGTCAGCGGCCCTCACCTGTCCTCAAGGGTTAACTAAGTATTTTTCTGCAGTTGTACTTAGTAGAAGAAACATTCTTTTTCACCGCCAAAGAAGAAATTTTGCCTGTAGCATAATTCATATCTGAAGGTTAATTAAGCCTGTTTGTGCTTTTATATTCAGTAAAATACACCGTTTTTTTTAAACGGCACACACAAGTAAATTTTTCCTGGCCATTTGTGGAGCGTAATTTATATCCAAGGGTTACCCAAACTCGTTACTGGATTCATTTGAAGTCAAATACAGGGTGTGTATTTATCATATACAGATATCGTCATCAAACAGTGTCTGTACATTTTAGAACAAACAGTATGTCAGACAGAGAGGTGGCAGGCTCTGCACCTGCGCGTGGCAGTGGCACAAACATTCCTGGAGCAGACCCAGGTCGCAGCACAGCAAGAGGACGTTGCAGCAGGGGTCACTCGGTGAGGCCACAAGTGCCGCTGTCATCTAGTGGCCGTTTACTGACCAGCAACCCAAGAGTTCTTGATTGGTTGACTAGGTCATCCACTTCCTCCCAGATGACATCTGACAACCCCAGCCAAGAGTCGGTGGGAACGTCAGACACAACCCTTAGTTGGCATGGCCCGGGAGCGGGTCAGCGGCCCTCACCTGTCCTCAACCCGCCACTGTCCCATCCGGTTCCCTCAGCCAGAGATCTACTATGTGGTCTGGGCTCAGCACCACTATACAACGAGGATGAACAATTTGAGGAGGACAATTAGCAGCTACTTGGCAGCAAAGAAATGGGACCAATATCCCCTGCTTCTTGCAGTAGGCGGCAAAGTATAGATGTGGAGAGTGGCATGGGAGGTCATGTTGTGAGGGGTCAGCCTCTGCATACCAAGACCGGTGATGAGGACAGCAGTGACGATAAAACACAAATCGATGATGATGTAGCTGACCGCACTTGGGGGCCGGGTGAAGCAAAGGCTTCATCATCGTCAGGAGAAGAGGGCGTCAGCTTGTGCGTCAGGCAGCGGCGCAGCCAGCAAGTGGGTTGTGTGGCCGTGAGTTAGCAGGGTGGCAGCAGTGTGAGGTCAGGAGCCAAGCGGCCACGGGGTAGAAAACCCGCTTCGCAGGTCCAAGAAAGTAGCGGCACAGGGGCTCAATGACTAGTAGTCACTCAGTGCGGAGCATTGGCGGTAAATTCAGCTACTCGGCGGTGTGGCAGTTCTTTGCTAAGACACCAGAGGAGCCGAATATGGGTATATGTAGAATCTGTGGGCAGAAAGTGAAGTGTGGCCAGGGAGATAACGTTGGCACCATGGCCCTGCATCAACACATGCAGCATCACCATCCGGTGGCCTGGGAGAAACGTGGCTCAGATGTGGTGGTCCATCCTGCCGCAGCAGCGCCCAGTGGCACGCATGCCATTGCAGACAGTCAAGGCTCCACCACCTCTGCAGAAGGGAGCTGTTTCTCTTTGGCATCATCTCCTGGTCCAGATGCTCCTGCTCCTCGCTACTCATGGCGCCAGCAGTCGTTCAACGAGGCGATTGCAAAGAGACAACAGTATGCGTCCAACCATCCTAAGGTGCAGAAGCTGACCGTGCTCCTGTCCAAGTTGTTGTTACTGCAATCCCTCCCTTTCCAAATGGTGGACTCTGCACCGTTCAGAGAATTAATAGCCTTTGCCGAGCCGAGGTGGAGAGTTCCAAGCCGTAATTTCTTTTCCAAAAAGGCAGTACCAGCCCTTCACAAATATGTAGAACAGAAGGTGGGCCAGTCCTTGAGCTTATCGGTTTGTTCCAAGGTGCACGGCAGTGCAGACGTAACTACGGTCAGGGTCAGTACATGTCCTTTACGGCCCACTGGGTGAATGTGCTTCCTGCCCAAGCACACCAACAACTTGGACAAGAGATGCCGCTTTCTCCTCCACGTTGTCAAACTGCTGCTCCTGCGCCAATGTCCGCCTCCTCCTCCTCCACCACCATCTCAGCCTCCACAAGTACTGCTCCATCATACCACATGTGTAGGGCACAGCGGTGTCACGCAATTCTACACCTGGCTTGCCTCGGTGAACGAAGTCACACAGGGGAGAAACTGCTCCACGTCATGCAGCAAGAAATCGATGTGTGGCTTTCTCCGCACCAACTGCAAATCAGAACCATGGTGACGGACAATGGGAGGGACATGGAGTCCACGCTGCACCGAGGAGGGATGGTCCATGCGCCCTGCATGGCGCACATGTTCAATCTGGTTGTGAAATAGTTCCTGAAGTCTTCCACCGCTCTTCAGAAGATTCTGAAAATGGCCAGGAAACTGTGCATTTATTTCATCCATTCCTACAAAGCCAGGAACACCCTCCTCGAGTTGCAGCAGCAGAATGGCCCTCCCCCAACACACGCTGATATGCGATGTTTCCACCCGTTGTAATCCAGCCTGCACATGTTGGACCGACTGTATGAACAGAGAAAGGCCGTTAACGATTTTTTCATGATCCAGGCGGACAGGAGTACTCCCCTATGTAACTTTGATGTCAGCCAGTGGCAGCTCATGCGTGACACCTGCCATTTGCTGAGGCCATTTGAGGAGGCCACGTTATTTGTCAGTCGCCAGGACTACAGGATGAATAACGTCATTCCACTGCTTCATGTCCTGGAACAGATGCTGAACAATCTGTCTGGGCAGGGGACTGGAGACGTGGCGACTACATCTCGTGGCCACATGAGTCCGGTGGGGACTGAAATGGAGGAGGAGGACATTGGAGCAGAAGCATTGTCTGGTGAAATGAGTGGATTTTCTACCTAGGTGACAAGAGAGGAGGAGCAGGAGCAGCAGGCGGAGGTAGATGGAGATGAGGAAGATGAGGCAGATGACCCGCAAGCACCATGGCAGTATACAGTGGAGATGGAGGCAGGGAGTCCCTCGGAGTCACTTTTGCAGATGGCCCGCAGCATGCTGATTTGCCTGGCTAGTGACAGCCGAATAGTCACCATCCGGCAGAGGGATGACTTCTGGCTCGCCACCCTGGTGGACCCTCGCTACCGGTCTAAAATGGAAGCCTTTTTCCCAGCTTCTGAGAGGGAGGACAAACTCAAATACTATAGAGAAATTCTCCGCAGTCAGTTGGCCGCTGCCTATGTGCGGCATGGTCCATCCTCTGACAGGTCTGACCGGAGGGTTCCTCAGCGCTCACGTACTACTGCCACGGCTGCTGTGGGAAGGTGGAGGGGTCGGAGCAGTGCCAGCTCCATCAGCAGCAACCTAAGTCTGGAGTCACTGATGAGCAGCTTCCTTCACCTGCCTAGTGAAGAGGGCACTCGCCAGCATCAGCAGTCCCAGTTAAAAGATCCGCTGGACTACTGGGCAGCCAAACTGGATGTCTGGCCGCAACTTGCCGAGTTTGCAGTGGAGAAGCTGTCCTGCCCAGCCAGTAATGTGGCAACAGAGCGGGTGTTCAGTGCGGCGGGGGCCATCGTTACCCCAAGGAGAACCCGCTTGTCCATGGGAAATGTGGAACATCTGACCTTTGTCAAGATGAATCAGGTGTGGATCGGCCAGGATTTCCACACACCAATGCCTTAGGCGTCAGATTACATCAGCCATGACGCCTTACCAAAACTTTGAGAAATGAGTCTGGGTTCAAACTACCTGCCTCAGCCACTAGTCTGATGCTGCCACCCTCCTGATGCCACACATCTGCTGACAGTTTCTCCATCTGCCTACCACCATCTTTACCAGGGACTGGTATTGCCACCCACCTCCACACTCTGTCATTGTGCCACTCTCTGACCTCATGCTGCTGCTGTTGCTGCTGCGGTCACCTCCACAACCTGTCATTGTGCCAATCTCTGACCTCATGCTGCTGCTGTTGCTCCTGCCGTGACCTCCACACTATGTCATTGTGCCACTCTCTGACCTCATGCTGCTTCTGTGGCTGCTGCCGTGACCTACACACTATGTCATTGTGCCACTGTCTGACCTCATGCTGCTGCTGTGGCTGCTGCCGTGAGCTACACACTGTGTCATTGTCCCACTCTGTGGCCTACTCCTGTTTTTTCCACCTCCAGAATGTCATTGTGCCACTGTCTGAACTCATGCTGCTGCTGCCGTGACCTACACTCTGTGTCATTGTGCCACTGTCTGATCTCATGCTGCTGCCGTGACCTACACACTGAGTCATTGTGCCACTCTGTGGCCTACTCTTGTTTTTGCCACCTCCAGAATGTCAATGTGCCGCTCTCTGACCTCATGCTGCTGTGGCTGCTGCCATCACCTCCACACTCTATCACTGTGCCACTCTGTGGCCTACTGATGTTGCCATCTAAGCCCTCAGCTTTTTCCAACTGGCGCTGCTAGACTTTATCAGGCTACTTTCCCGCGTCAGTTTTTTAGTTAGGTTTGCCCTCTTAAGTGCCCAGGGAATTTTAAAGTGAGCGATTCTAAGAGCGGCGGCAGTCATATGCATGTCATACTAAAACACAACATTGTATGAAGACCAAACCAAGCTCCCTCTGCATATTTATGCATGGCACAACGTTCTACAGCACCCTACAGGCTCTGTGCAGCCTGGAAATAGCTGTTTTTTAAAGCGATTTGTCCCAAAGTAATTCGGACCTAAACACATTTTGTCAGAAAATTTGGCGAAGTCGGCGAATCGAATTTTTTGAGAAATTCGCCCATCTCTAATAATAAATATTATTTGTAATATTTACCATTTTAATATTTATAATTTGTAACATTTACCTCTATTACAGATCCTATCCTGCGTAATATTCTTTAAACCGGGTTGTAAATGTATATCTAATAATCATTGGGAAATACAGTTTCTCCTAGCAGGTATACTGATCGAGCCTCTACCAATGTTAATACACATACGTGATTAATGGTAGTTACAAAGATGGTAGAAATTGCTGTGGTTTATATCAGTTGTATATGATTAAAGCTGTCACCTTAACTTCAACAGTTATCCAAAAAAAGTAGAAAATACGCCCTTTTCTCAATTGTCATAGCAAACACATTATATATACAGTTGAAACCACAAGTTTACATACACTATATAAAAAGACACATGTGCATGTTTTTCTCACTGACATGAAATAAGAATAAACATTACCCGTTTTAGGTTAATTAGGATTACCACAAATATTTATGTTTGCCAAATGCCAGAATAATGAGAGAGAATTTTAAGGCATTTTTATCATTTCATGCAAAGTCAAAAGTTTACATACACTAAGATTATTATTAGAGATGGGCGAATTTCTCGAAATTCGGGTCGCTCACTTTGCCGAATTTCCCGACAAAAAATAACTTCGTTCCGAATTACTTCGGCACGAATCACGTTAAAAACAGCTATTGCCAGGCTGCACAGAGCCTGCAGGGTGCTGTAGAACATTGTGCCATGCTTAACTATGCAGAGGGAGCTTGGTTTGGTCTTCATACAATGTTGTGTTTTAGTATGACTTGCACATGACTGCCGCCGCTCTTAGAATCGCTTCACTCTAAAATTCCCTGGGCACTTAAGAGGGAAAAACTGACCAGAAAACTGAAGGGGGAATATAGCCTGATAAAGTCATGGCAGCGACATCTAGAAAAAAACAAGCTGAGGGCTCAGGTGGCAACATCAGAGACAGAGTGTGGAGGTGACGGCGGCAGCCACAGCAGCATGAGGTCAGACAGTGGCACAACGACACAGTGTGTAGGTCACGGCAGCAGCCACAGCAGCAGCATGAGGTCAGACAGTGGCACAATGACATTCCGAAGGTGGCAAAAACAGGAGTAGGCCACAGAGTGGGACAATGACACAGTGTGTAGGTCAGGCAGCAGCCACATCAGCAGCATGAGGTCAGACAGTGGCACAATGACACAGTGTCTAGGTCACGGCAGCAGCCACAGCAGCAGCATGAGGTCAGACAGTGGCACAATCACATTCTGGAGGTGGCAAAAACTAGAGTAGGCCACAGAGTGGCACAATGACAGAGAGTGGAGGTGACGGCGGCAGGAGCAACAGCATGAGGTCAGAGAGTGGCACAATGACAGTGTGGATGTCATGGCACCAGCAACAACAGCAGCATGAGGTCAGACAGTGGCACAATGACAGAGTGTGGAGGTGGGTGGCAATACCAGTCCCTGGTAAAGATGGTGGTAGGCAGATGGAAAAACTGTCAGCAGATGTGTGGCATCAGGCGGGTGGCGGCATCAGAATAGTGGCTGAGGCAGGTAGTTTGAACCCAGACTCATTTCTCACAGTTTGGGTGAGGCGTCATGGCTGATGTAGTCTGACGCCTAAGGCATTGGTGTGTGGAAATCCTGGCCGATCCACGCCTGATTCATCTTGACAAAGGTCAGTCGTTCCACATTTCCCATGGACAAGCGAGTTCTCCTTGGGGTAACGATGGCCCCCGCCGCACTGAACACCCGCTCTGATGCCACACTACTGGCCGGGCAGGACAGCTTCTCCACTGCAAACTCTGCAAGTTGCGGCCACACATCCAGTTTGGCTGCCCAGTAGTCCAGCGGATCTTCTAACTGGGGTGGCAGAGTGCTTTCCAAGTAGGCCACCACCTGTTGGTTCAGGGTCTGCTCCAGGTCCTGCTGCTGCTGCTGGCTACTGCCCTCCTCACTAGGAGGGTGAAGGAAGCTGCTCATCAGTGACTCCAGAATTAGGTTGCTGCTGATGGAGCTGGTACTGCTCCGACCCCCCCACCTTACCCCAGCAGCCGCGGTAGTAGTACGTGAGCGCTGAAGAACCTCCTGGTCAGACCTGTCAGAGGAGGGACGATGCCGCACATAGGCAGAGGCCAACTGACTACGGAGGATTTCCCTATAGTATTTGAGTTTGTCCTCCCTCTCAATAGCTGGGGAAAAGGCTCCCATTTTGGACCTGTAGCGAGGTTCCAATAGGGTGGAGAGCCAGAAGTCATCCCTCTGCCGGATGCTGACTATTCGGCTGTCACTAGCCAGGCAAATCAGCATGCTGCGGGCCATCTCACAAGTGACTCCGAGGGACTCCCTGCCTCCATCTCCACTGTATACTGCCACGGTGCTTGAGGGTCATCTGCCTCGTCTTCCTCATCTCCATCTACCTCCTCCAGCTTCTCCTGCTCCTCCTCTCTTGTCACCTGGGTAGAAAATCCACTCATTTCACCAGACAATGCTTCTGCTCCAATGTTCTCCTCCTCCTCCATTTCAGTCCCCACCGGGCTCATGTGGCCGCGAGATGTAGTCGCCACGTCTCCAGTCTCCTGCCCAGACAGATTTTTCAGCATCTGTTCCAGGACATGAAGCAGTGGAATGACGTTATGCATCCCGTAGTCCTGGCGACTGACAATTAACATGGCCTCCTCGAGTGGCCTCAACAAACGGCAGGTGTCACGCATGAGCTGCCACTGGCTGACATCAAAGATACACAGGGGAGTGCTCCTGTCCGCCTGGATCATCTAAAAATCTTTAATGGCCTTTCTCTGTTCATACAGTCGGTCCAACATGTGAAAGGCTGGAATTCCAACGGGGGAAACATCGCATATCAGAGTGTGTTGGGGGAGGCCGTTCGGGCCGCTGTAACTCGAGGAGGGTGTTCCTGGTTTTTGTAGGAATGGAAAGAAGTGCATGCACAGTTTCCTGGCCATTTTCAGAATCTTCTGAAGATCGGTTGAAGATTTCAGGAACCTTTTCACAACCAGATTGAATACATGCGCCATGCAGGGCGCATGGACCATCCCTCCTCGGTGCAGCGCAGACACCATGTTCCTCCCCTTGTCCGTCACCATGGTTCCCATTTGCAGTTGACGCGGAGGGAAAACCACACATTGATTTCTTGCTGCATGACGCGGAGCAGTTCCTACACTGTGTGACTTTGTTGCCGAGGCAAGCCAGGTGTTTGAACTACGTGACACCCGCTGTGCCCTACACATGTGGTATGAAGAGCAGTACTTGTGGAGGCTGAGATGGTGGTGGTGGTGGAGGAGGAGGGCGGACATTGGGCAGGAGCCGCAGTTTGACAACGTGGAGGAGAAAGCGGCGTTTCCTGTCCAAGTTGTTGGGGTTTCCTGGGCAGGAAGCACATTCACCCAGTGGGCCGTTTAAAGGACATGTACTGGCCCTGACCGTAGTTACAGCTCCAGACGTCCGCCGCTGCCGTGCCACCTTGGAACAAAACCCATAAGCTCAAGGACTGGCCCCTTCTGTTCTACATATTTATGAAGTGCTGGTACTGCCTTTTTTGGAAAATATATTAAATGCTTGGAAAATCTCCATCTCGGCTCGGCACAAGCCATTAGTTCTCTGAATGGTGCAGAGTCCACCATTTGAAAGGGAGGGACTGTAGCACCAACAACTTTGGGCAGGAGACGGTCAGCTTCTGCACTTGGGTGGTTGGAGCATACTGTTGTTCTCTTTGGGAATCG